>JAYJME010005000.1:0-10451 GCA_036873775.1 Costaria costata
TGACTGCCGCTAGGCCGTTGGGGGCCCTGGCGGACTTCCTCGGCCCACCCCAGGCACGGGGTAGGCCGAAGCGGAGGTGCATCCAATCCGATGACTTGCGGAGCTGAACCGACTGCTACAGCCGCAGTCAAGTACAAAGTACTTCTTTCAGTTGCTGCTGTGGACTGGTTTGGTCGTTCACGGCGTCACCAAAGTCATCGACAACCAACCCCGTTAGCACGTTCCATACTACAGCAGTACATATCATGGAAGCCCTGCCTGCGCCAGAGGCCCCTGAGCCTCCGCTGTCTCCCGCACATATTCATAACACGCGCGATATAACACACCGCACCCCCTCTGGGACACTTTTCCGAGCAGATTTTCTCCAAACGAGATCTTTCCATACGTAGACTAGCCACCCCATCGCTCAGCGCTTGCACTCTCCTCCCGGTCGTCGAGAAGATTAGCTCAGAAATGCGCCCGAGACGGCGGATGACATCATACCTGGTATGATATGTCCCATCTATGATACTGCTGCTGCTGCTGCTGCTGTTGGTATTATTCTCGATTCGTTTTTCGAGGGCGTGCGTTATACAGGGCACTCCACTGATAGTACCACGCTACGGCAGCGTTCACGCGTTCCCAGCAACAGGTATAGCCATGACAAATGGTGTAGGCGTCTAGGCTACGTCTAGGCTATATACAGATCAACACGCCCGTGGGCACACGGCACGCGGAGCAAGGGACAAGCACCGCGGGCGATCCGGGCGAACGTCGGCTGAAAAAACCGGTATCATGCTGTCATACAAAAGGTGACACATGATTAAATACTTCCACTTTTACATTTGCTCTCAGCTCTCAGCTCTCACCGTATGCTTTCGCTTGAAAGTCCGCGTCGACGCGAAGAAGCCTTCACTCGGTGCGGCTATTGGCGCGGCTGACATGGCGAGGAGTTGGGCTGAAGTGTTGTGGAAGACGATTGCAGCACACACCTTCTTGTTGCTTCGTTTTGTTGTGGTGGTTTGAAAATTGAACATTCTTGAACATTCTTGAAAAAAGGAGTTTATGTGATGTGGAAGGCTTTACCTGATCGGGTGATTTTTGCTGTACCCGAAACGCAGTCGGCCAGCCAGCACGCAGCAGTAGCACGCACGGCAATCAGCAACAGTAAGCCAGCAGTGCCAGCAGCTGCAACCAGCGTGAGAAAGAGAGACTCAGTACTGGTACTATGCGTTTCTTTTGCCTGGCTGCCATTGCTGTCGGCGTGGCTACCGCCTTTATACCGAGTGCAATCCCTCGCAGCAGCATGCGATTATCGTCGTCGAGTCAGCAAGGAAACCCATTGAGACATCGCACGTCCCGTTCCGCCGACGCGGCTGTTGATGGCTGGACCAGAGCAGCAGCAGCAGCAGCAGGAGGAGTAGGAGGAGAAGGAGGAGGAGGATCAGAAGATGTAATTGACACCGTGGGTGTAATTGTGTGTGACCACGGTTCCCGCCGTGAGAACGCGAACACGATGCTGTTCGAGGTGGCGGAGCGATACCGTTCTTTTTCTGGATTCGCCATCGTCGAGGTGCGTTCAAGTGTTTCAACTTTCAACAGATTCGAAGATGGTGCTCTGACGAGTTCGCAGTGCTCGGTTGTCTGCGAGCGAAAATCAAGTCAGTGGTGACATCGATGTTCTCGATGATGTCACATCATGGTGTTGTGCCCGCGATTGTCCTCGGTTGACCGAGGTTACCACCCCACCAGCAAGCCGCTGGGTCTGTCTGTGTTTCGTCCGCCAAACACGATCTACGTACGTATAACTTCATGGGCGCTGCACGCATCACGCCAACACGATAACACGCTGACCGTATAATACGAGTATGATTCATTCCCCGTGCATAGTCGCGGATCAGGTATAATACAAAGCCGAAGGTGCAGCGAGCATGTGGCAACGGAAATGTTCGTAGCAGTCCTCGTATGGTATCATATGTAGCCGTGCTCGTACAGTAGTTGTACGGCGTACAGCAGGAGTACCGTAATACGCGTACGTAGCGATTTCCTTGCAAAACTCGGGGCGTTTTCAATGACGACGTAGCTCTGAAACTGCTTCATCGGTGTGTGTCTGTGCACCACTTTTGTTGTGATACGTACAAACGAGTATTGATTATATACACATTCCCGGACCCTGGTTTAGAAAGACAGGGAGCGGCTGGGCATAGTGCTTCCAACGACCGCAATCCAGTCACTACGCGGTCGCTGCATATTGCGCTTTTAACTCAAAGCCACTTTTAATACAATGCTTCCCTCATCCCCCCCCATCGCCCCGTGGTGTAAAACGGTGGACGTCTTCTCTCCCCCGGGCTAACACTACTTATTCCCCTACCACCTTGCCCCACCTGCCTCTCGCCAACAACAACAACATCAATGGCAACTACGCAAGGCGGCTCATATGGAGATTGCCGAGCCGAGCATCGAGCAGGCGTTCGACCGTTGCGTGGCTGCCGGCGCGCAAAAGGTGGTGCTGCACCCGTTCTTCTTGAGCCCCGGAAGGCACGTCACCGCCGACATCCCCGCTCTCATGAACACTGCCGCGAAGCGACATCCGGATATCGCCTGGGTGGTGTCGCAGCCGTTAGGGCTGCAGGAGCTCATGCCGCGGGTAATGCACGCGGCAGTCTCCGAGTCGGTTTCCGGAGACGCGTGGTCATACGGTGGTGGTGGCGGGGGGGGCGGCCAGGCGTAGTGGGGGGCAGTAGGGCTCGCTCTGCATCTTTGCTGGTCCAGTTGTTGTAAGCAATAGGGAAAACATATGCTACGAGACCGTTCGGTGTATTTAGACGCGTCACGGCCTCTTTCTGGCCTTAACATACTAACTAGTCTTAGTGTAGGGGGTGAATATCGCCTTATCAGGGAACGCTACGTGCAGCAATCACCACAGCAGTGCCATTGGTCAGAGGTTGGGGTATCAAATTGAAAGTAAGTACATCCGAACGTTGCTTCGGCTCAAAAAAAAGTGTTTTGGAAACATATTTCTTATTTTATTTTTTGTGTATGCTGTGACTTATATTGCGTGCTGACACATCAGCAGACAGTAGTGGTGTCGGCGAGAGTTGCTCGCACAATTAATATTTTATTACAGTAGAAAGTTGACCAATCAGAAAACTGCAGACATGAAATTAGCTCATTCCTGGTACATTATTTTCGGTAATTTCTACTTCTGTTTGTGGAGACGCGCTGGCGCGCCCCGGCTTTGATTCGTCCAACAAATAGCAGTATAGCTGACGCTAGGAACTCGCGCAGAAGGACATTTTGTAACCGCCATCAACCTGTCTGCGTTGGTTGAGAATTTGAGGAATCGTAAAATAGGTGAATCTCGGTCGGCGTGAGCCGCCTTTGCCACAAATCTGAATTATTATCTACTGGTATACAGCACAGAAATGGGGGAATTGGTCTTGGCCCGCGTGTGGTTCCAGTGTTATGAGAGGGGATATCTTGAAAAACGCCCAAAACGCTACTTTACCCTAACTCGACCCATATGAGCCTTTTCTGGAAAAAAACAGGCGTTCAAAAAAAATATATTGGTGGACCATACCAAAGTCGAGTTTTAACGGATTTCTATACTGTATTCTAGATAATATTTTAGACATGCGGTAAAGGCAACTGGTCGGCGTACCCAAAACCCAAGCAAAATCGGCTTCAACGATCCCGGTAGGCCCCTACTTTTTGGTGCCGTCAAAATTGGCAACTCCGTAACAATAAATCGCACCCTTTCGGGGTTCAATTTTCCCTGGTTGAAATGCACATAATACATACATAGGGAAACCCGCCCACAAGCGTTTACCTGCATTTATTAGTAAGGGGAGGATAGGTACGGACTGTAACTTCGCTGGTGAAACCGACATACATTTGAGGCGAATGATATCATTGTCAAGACTCCAGAGCGGGCGTGTCCAACATACTCCGTCGTATAGCCGATAAAGGAAAAAGTTGAGTGAAGGTCTTCTCTGTGTTTATATACCGAGGCTCTCGGAATTCAGGTTAGATCCCCCATCATGGATACCACGATGAACCCCGCAGTACGACGGTTTGAGACAGCCGTGTGTACGTAGTAGCGTTCAAAATTGACTCCCAGCGCCGATTAGTTGGGGGAAAAAAATAAGGCCATTTAGAACCAAATGCATGCAGTACTACTTACTGTACTTCCTCCTTTTGGTTGATGAGATATTTACGAAAGTCTACGCATAGAGCGAACGTGGCCGAACACTATGATGGCAAAATGACTGAAAGCGTCAGATACAGAAGGTCTTCTCACTGTGCCGAAGCACTCCGAAGGTGTCCTATGACATCACCCGCCTTCAGTTATAAGCAGAAGCGGCACGGCGATCCTAATTTCGTAGTCCTAGCCCAGTCTAACAACTGCACCCACCCACGCCTTTTGGGGAAACACTACTTGGGATTGAAGTCAGTAGTCACTATTCCTACGAGTTGCACGCCGATTTGTTCAGTCTCCTGTACAGGGTGGTATGGTGGTAGTGATCCCTGTAAAAAGTGTAGTTAATAGGTGCCAGCCGGAAATACCCTCGCCATAAACTGCGCGTACTCCCCCTTCTGGTGCTTCCTATCTGTACCGAGATACTCCGCAGGCACTATAGAGGGATCACTACTGCTGCAGGTTACCAGGTATGTTTGACGGCGCAGTGAAACCACCGGTCGAAAACAGGAATCTAATCAAATAGGCAATAATAAAATATTAGGGTACCAGGTATTGTATTAGAGAGGGAAAGCGTCAGACACAGAAGGTCTTCTCACTGTGCCGAAGCACTCCGAAGGTGTCCTAAGTGTTCTATAACATCATCCGCTTTCAACGAGAGAGCGCACCCTCCAGAGAGGGAAAACTCGCGTTTGTCTAGAGTGCATTACGACGACCTGCGAAAGATAGTAAAAACAATGGCTATGCTTACTATTAATATAAAAGCGTCAGATACAGAAGGTCTTCTCACTGTGCCGAGGCACTCCGAAGGTGTCCTAAGTGTTCTATAACATCATTCGCTTTCAAAGAGGAGGCAGCAACGACCAAGAGGGCGATTACAACCGGTATACATGCTGAAAGAGCATTGTGAGCCTACACGTCTGAGACGCGGCCACACCTCTCGTTCTAAGCTTTTTCACGACAGGGCGTTTCGGTAACAGAGAAAACACATCCTACTTTCAACAAAGCCAACGCTGAAAAATTCGTGCTACGGCCACAATCAAAAGAGTGGGAGCTGAAAATTCCGGGGTGGTGGCTTGGTTCGAAAGCAAAAAAGGCTGTGACTACAGAAAAACACGCATCCATCATGGCCCCGATACACGCTTAGCCTTACCCATCCAGGGAGCAATGGCGCGCCTCAAGTCGCAAACACCCAACGGCTTCCACACGCGGGATGTAAGTTGAGCAAGCGTAGGTAAGAAGCTTAAACCTCTGATCAGCCAAAAAAAAGCGCACAAGACGGCCTCGAGATGGAGGGAATACGATTGGTTCACTTCGGCATTAATCAAAGGCCGAGGGCTGTGCCTCCTGTCGACAGACCCCCCCCCCCTCCTAATTCAACGGCAGCAAGACTACTTTCCGGTCTCCGTCTGGCCCTTGCGCAGGCGCGCAATGGTGGACCGCACGGTAACCGCGGCGGGGGTGCTGTCGGGAAAACAGCCGAAGGAGAAGAGGAACGAGGGGCAAAAACGGGGGAGAGGGGGGTGGGGGGGGATCAAATTTCCTGTACAATCAAGCACTTCCACAAGCGGTGGCATGTACAACCGCAAACTTCCAGTCTACTGTTAAGAGAACTGCTGGCCTAATAGACTACCAGGTACATATTAGTAGCGGTGCATAGCTAAAGCGAAGAACAAGCAGGGGCTAATCGACCGGTTTGAAATATTCAATTTGCATGAATCCCGTTTGAAATTGTTTTATATCGGTGGTGAACCACGGTGTTCTAGCGACAGCACGGGGCGACTGAACAAGCAACAGGCAAAGCATGTAGAAGGTGGGACGGGAGGTAATGGGAGACGATGGCATACAACCAGTACCAGGCATCTGTCAATCGCAGGAGGGGCATGACTAGCAGACAAAAACCAAGGGTTGGGTATGACAAGCAGACTAATCGACTGCAAACGTTTTTTGTTTTTAAACTCACTTGAGGGTGTAGGCACCGCCCGCGGAGATCTTCTTGCAGGCGCTGCACTTCCAGATGCCAGTGACCTGGCGCCTGGTTGTGTCCTTGCCGCAGAAGGGGCACGTGTACTTCGCGTGCTGGGTGATCTGTGGGTCGGCGACAAGACCAACGACAATGTCGAGACGGAGAGGGGCAGATGAGGAATTATTAAGCGCATGTTCAAGGCATGCACAACCACATGGCGACACAAAAAAAAGACAAGCACTACAAATACTTCATAACCCTTTTGCTACCGCAAAAAAGTATCCCACACTATTTGCAAGTAGTTTAGTCTCCAAAAACCCAAAACTGTTTCCGGCTCTGAAGGGGTTATAACCCTTTTAATAACCGAAAAAAGTATCCCACACTATTTGCAAGTAGTTTCGTTCCCCAAAACCGTTTCCGGTTCTAAAGGGGTTAAGGCGGGCAGACCAGGGATATATGTACGTTGCACTACTCTAAGGCATGCTAAGACAGCACAATAAATTATTGGTGCCTGTATGACAGTACGTGAAAACTGCAAGGTTTTGACACACGAACAAACGCGAGGCAACTACGAACTACGGAAACAGCAGTCTCCCCGACCAACGACGCCTCACCGCGGAAGGCCGCCTAAAGGCGAACGACAATCGTTGGCGCCAACGTTAACCCTGTAGAGCCGGAAACGGTTTTTGCGGACTAAACTACTTGGAATAGTGTGAGATACTTTTTTGCGGTAATAAAAGGGTAGTAAGATCGGTCCTGACGTGTTTTCCCTTTCCGACAACCAATCTGCCACGATTACCCCAGACGTTTATTTACAGCAACGCCATGCGTCCACTTCACGAAAGGGTACCAGTGGGCAACCATGTGCCAGGACAACCTTCTGAAGACGGTTCTTAACCCCTTTAGAGCCGGAAACGGTTTTTGGGGACAACACGGGGACAACACTACTTGGAATTAGTGTGGGATACTTTTTTAGGTACAATAGTAAAAGGGTTGACCCCTTTAGAGCCGGAAACTGTTTTCGGGGACAAACTACTCGGAAATAGTGTGGGATAATGTTTGGGGTAGTAAAAGGGTTAAGCAAGACGACGACAGCCGACTTGGGGGCAGTTGCCAAATTCCAAGCCTTGACTAGAGAGGGTGTTGGGGGACTCCCAAATGTCAAACTACAGCACAAACTCTCAACTTTGAAGAGGGCGACCGCGAGGCCGGAGTTCACGGCGTCTGAATCGCCAGGTTTATTGTTAGACAAGAACAGCACCCTCTCTATATATAGGCCGGTTCTGAGGGGGTACGTAACAGACGCTGACGCTGACCAGCACTCGCCAAGAAATAGCCGCGCTGTCTTTCCTACTTCTTTGACCCTCCGTACAATACCATGCCAGGTACCAGGTATAAACAGTAGTACCATCACGGTATACACGCGTAGAGGGGTCTATGTAAGGCGGTATTGTATGGTGCGAAGGAATTTTTGGCCGCCCCGTACCGACAGGCCACCCTATCCGCATTGGCGATTGTCTCCAGAGTCATCATATCATACCGTTGTGCCAACCGAACTCAACCGCCCCATGTCGAGTGGTCGCCTCATTCCGACCACCTTATACAGGCCCCGCTACTGTAATACGAAGTATACAACAACTCGTAGTCTGGATGGATGTCTGCGATGAGGCCGCGATGGGTTCCGTTTACCGAACCGAATGAAGGCCCTCCTCTCCCCTCTCCTCTCACCTCGATCTTCTTGATGACCTTACGGAGGGACGAACCGTACCGCACACCGTACTTGCCGGTGATCCCCACCTTCTTCGTGCGCCTACCCTGCAGTCACCAGTCACCAAGCGCCGGACATTCCAAGGGTGCAAAAGAAAGCGGTGGACGATCGAATTAGATTGCACTTATAAAACTGCTGTACTTCGTACTGGGCTTGGCAGATGATAACAGCAAAGCAGTATCGTACATATGAGAAAACTGCTGTGTTTTGGGTAGCGATGTGGGTTGGACGATTGAAAGTCGCCATGCTGCCAGGTACCTGGTACAACATGTCAGTTACTGAGTATTAGACCAACGCTCCCTGTACGTACTCGTATCATACCATACAGAAGCCCTCGTACTCGTAAAGCCACTACAAGGTACCTGGTATATACTGCTGTGATGCGTACCGTGTACTCCGCCCCATGGTTTTTTAGTGTGTGGACAAAAACGCACCTACGAGTCACGTTCCAAGTCAAAATGGTACCGCGCCCTGCAAGCCTCTTTATCTATAATACTACCGGCAACATATCTATTAATAGATAAATAGCATATATAGCTGCATAAATGCTGATTGGCTTCCGCGGTCGGTGTTGGGTTACCCAAATACTCCTGTATACTAGAACTAGTATTAAGAGGGGTGCACTTGACGCATCCAAGCGTACAGGTTATTTATAAGTAGCAGCAGAACCACCACACAGATTCCAAGGGGGTTGCAGTAGAACGACTACGAGTATACTCGTACAGATTCCAAGGGGGTTGCTCCAAGAGTTGTTCCAAAAAGCACACCAAGAACGAGCAGGCATGTCAACTTGCAAATACCACTGCAGCGCACGATATACTACTACAAGTACCACAAGACTCAAAACAAGGGACGGTCGCTGTGGAGGCGACGCTGTTTCGCACTCCTCGAGCACAGCTATTAATAGTAACTTCTGGTATGACTGCTGTACGAGACGGCAACCTAAACCCGTCCTAAACCTTTACGTACCTGGTACCTGGTAGACCTAGACCACGTACAGAGGCATCGATTCTCTGCCACAACCCTCAGCAAGTCAACAAAGTACCAGGTACGAAGTAGTACGATCAGGTGATAAAGTGGACCCAAAGAGTGCCCCCCGAGAATCGTCGCAACACCAAGCAACAGAGGCAATTGAAGCGTCGGCTGGTGTTGCTCAGACCAACGTGTGCTTTCACTACGCTTGCTTCGCCGTTGTCTCTTGCTGCGGTCCAAGGAGCTCGCCAACGTGTCTGGATGACAACGACACCGCACAGGCGCTGCTGCCAAAAACTACCACACAAGACGTGAATTAACTTTTTGTGAGAAAGGTCAAAAACAGCAGACATATCTCCTCCATTGTTTGATTTCCAGATTGCAAGCAAGCCCGAGCGCGGCAGTAAATCCTGAGACTCTGGCATCGCAGAGACTTTGGTACCTTTTGGCCATCGGCCAGAGGGAGCCCGCGCTTCCAAGCGGCCATCAACACCCGTGCGTTCTCGTCCGCTCACCCCCCAACTCTCGAAAAAAGGTCGCATTTGCGGTGCACCATGCTCGACTCAAACTACGGAATACACACCAAAGAGATACTTTGCGACGGGATCAGCGGTAATTCCGCCTGCTTCGCACCATGCACGTCTCGAATGCATCACTCTAGATCAGGGTTCCACTCACCATGGTGTTGCTGGGGTGCCTTGGCCGTCAGGATGCCGTGAACTGGGTCTACCGGGTCTACGCCTATAGACCACGAACATCACGAAACGCCTTCGAAGGTGAGGATATAATAAAACGCAAGAAATACAGCGATTTTCGTCCTTTTCTGCACAAACATATGTGAAAAGGCACAAATTTGTTAGTTTTCACAAATTACGGAAATCTCAAATTTCGAATGGAAAAATGCCTTGAAGGCCCTGCCTCCAACGAAATCGTCCTGTCTCCAGTCTCTAGGTGTAGACCTGAGTCGGGCTGCCCCCGCCCACGACGCTCGCAGGCCTTCGCGGGTGCAAGCAAACGTACAGGTTTGCTCGACCATCGAGGGGAGAGGCTGCCTGGAAGAGGGCGCGTTTCTTTTGTTCTGAGCCCTACAGCGAAGCAAGAAGGTGCGGGCGAAAACATCAAAAGGAAAAAGGAGCGTCTAGTATCGAGTCACTTCGCAAGGCGTGCAGCGTGGCACAACAGCAGCAGCAGCAGCAGCGGCAGCAGCAGCAGCAGCACAGGCGCTCGAGAAGCAATCTAGAACTTGCTCGCTTACCATACAGGCAGACTTTTTTTTTTTCGTGCCGCCTGGTACCCGTACAGTCCTGACCAGAAGCCCCCGCCGGAAACAAGCGTCGGGTGCCACACACGGGCGCATGGATCGCGCAGAACAGAGCGTAACTCGACACGCCGCGGCGTCTCGGGCAGCGTACGAAACGCTCTACGTTGCGTTTGCTTCCCAGCCGGCGGGCATCAAGGACTCCCACCGTGGAGTGTTAGATTCGCTGAGAGGGGAGCTCAGACTCGACCAGAGCTTCGCGGACGAGGTGGCTGCAAGGCACGGGAAAAAGCGCTGCCTGAGGGGGGGG
>JAYJME010005001.1:0-10451 GCA_036873775.1 Costaria costata
CCCCCCCCCCCCCCCCCCCCCCCCCCCCCCCCCCCCCCCCCCCCCCCCCCCCCCCCCCCCCCCCCCCCCCCCAGGGGTGTGGTATCCAAACCTCCGGCCGCACCTGGGATAATCGTGCACATCTACGTCGTCCCTGTACGATAATCGCAAGATGCTAGGGAAAGAAGCATGAGATATGGTTCGTACAACTAGCGGAAGAAAATACTGTAGACACAAGAGAACCTACGGTAGACACAAAAACCTATAACATCCCCTATTTTTGCAAACAGAATTCGCCCCTATTAGCGATGGCCCCACGTAATAGTAACCAGCTTAGCACCGTTGTTAGAAAGCCCGAGAACCCCTCGTGAAGAGCTAGCGAAAATCTGGTGGAAGATCTCAGCTACACCAGATCTGCTATAAAAAAAGCTCCAGGGCTCGCAGATCACGACTGGTGGCCATGAAGAACTCTAGCGAAGCGATCAGCCAGCGACCGCCCACTCGGCCTCCGTTTATATTTATCTGTACGTACCGTAGGTACAGCAGAATGTGCAATACGTAACATACGTACACCGCATTGGATGCAGTGGTACGTATGTACAGCTGTGAGTGGTTAATATTTTGTGGATGTGTTTACTTTAGCAGATCAAACGTTATCTTCCCCTAAGTTTTTTTGTGTCCCTGGGTTTTCCCTTTAAACACGTAGGTACGTCATCACCAGTCAAGTAAGTACGTTTAGTAGTTTACGTTCGTACAACAAGCAGTAATGCGGCACAGAAGTACGTACAGCAGTGATGCGGCACTGGAGTACGTGCAGCAAAGACGTTAGGAAAACAGTAGGTACGTACTACGTAAGGTAGGCTAGGGTACATGAAAAGAAGAAAACAACACTCCACTACGAGTAAGTATTTACGAGACCGAAAAATGGGGCAGCGGTATGCCAAAACCAAGCACAATACAAATATGACAAAGAACGTCACTTTTCACAATTTCGGCCATAATCCCACCGCTCCATTTTGAGTGTACGCCGTCTTGATTTTTCGTCGAACATCGGTGGGTAAGCAAAGTATCAACTACGTATGCAGTGGGTATGCACATGTAGTAGGCACAGCGCACACAAACTTAGTACACCAGTATACAGGTACCAGTGTAGGTGCGTACAGAACAGTGGTGGTTACACGTGCAGCAGGTACATATGATACACACAGCCAGTGCAGCAGGTAGATGTACACGCATTAGGAGTGCAATACAGCGGTGTACTGTAGTCCATAGGTACACTATAGTAGTAGGTAGCTACGTTGGTATGATAGGTAGAGCGCCTATTCCACTGACCACACTCGCTTTGCTAGTCCTCGCATACATTATCGTGAGGTTTTTTCGACAAAAAAAAAAGATCGGGACTGCGGCTGACTGGAGACTAAATAACAAAACCCGAATGATACCCGATTGTTGTACATGCAATCGGAAAACACAACACGGAATTTAACCCAGATACACAGGTAAGGAGGAATACAAACCACCATACCACGGCGTCTTTTGAAACACATGTGACGCCCCACTGCGATGCCACGGGTCAACAGGAGGCCAAGACCCTGCTGCACGGGGTGATTTGAGCATCATGGGCCGCAAAGCTGCCCCCCGTCAACCATGTCAAAGACTCTGAAACCTAAAATCTTCGAAACGATCGCCCTTTTCGTGAGTCTCACCTAGCTGTTCAGCCGTTTATCAGACGTCTCATACGTATACCGACACGAAGAGGAAATGTCGAAGCGTTGGCAGCCGATGGGGAGGGAAAGCGCACCTGCACTGGGCAGAGCCTGTGTCTGTCCCCTATCCCCTGGTACGTCCCCGGATAATGTTTCTGCAAACCCGAAAAATACAAAACTAACTTAGCCATTTCACCCCCCGGTGCATCGAGACAACGGCACCTACCACAGAGAGGTTTACACCAGGTGGCCTTTGGTACGCAACGGTCCGTGTCCCCCTCTTGTACTTTTGGTTCGAGAACGACCCGTCCAGACCCGTGCGCCTTCCGCATTGCACAATTCAGCCGTCGCTTCCGCACTGCTCCTTCTTGTCGGCAGACGTGAACGGTGAGCGATGTGGGAGTCATAAGAAGAGGTTGTCGTTTACAAGACAAATCATTTGTTGTTTCTCCGTGTCTTACCGCAGGGGGTTTGGACTCCTTCTTGATTTGCAGGTATTGGACGGGCAACGCTTGGAGCTGTCTTGTATTATATTTCGAGCGTTACTTGGTGTTTAGGGGGTGGTCCATGTGGCTACACCTGTGTTGCTTTCCCTTTCAAAAAAGAAATATTGGCCGGTTCTTTGAAGATATTCTCAACTGGGAGCCCCTCTACCTCTGTATTTTGTTTTTACACCATTTCGTAATTCTGCCACAACTCCGGCCACACCGTCGATCCCAAATTTCACCACCCTGCGATGGACTCTTGTGTGCTCCCACTACAGCAGTGTGGCAAAATGACAGCAGTTTTCATGCCCTCTACGCACCGCGTTTGAAAATGTGGTTCCTGGCCGTTGAAATAGCGCCTTTTTTAGGGCTGTGAGTTGGCTGGACTTCCCGGCTAGTTATTAGCTGGCTGTCAAAGCCAGCCGACTAACTGACTTTTGTTGACTAGTCGGCTGGCGCAATTTGGGTTTATTATACATATCATACAACACTACTGTAAAATATACGCCAACGACCTTCCGCACTCCCATCGGCACCGGCACCGTCGATGGCGATGGATTTTGGTGCGCCATGGGTTGCAGTAGACCTCTTGAGCGAGTGGTCCCACGGGGAATTGCGCACCCTGTAGCAAATAAACCTTCCGTAAACAAGGAAACCCAAATAGTTGGATAGTTGGCACCGCTGCAACTAACTGCAATACCTAGCAAACTAATATCTAGCTGGCGACTTTTAGTCATCCAACTCACTGCTCTACCTTTCTTAGTGTTTGCCCCGCACGGGCAGCACGCCATGCCCTTCGTGTGATTCGAGTACAGCAGGACATATATATCGTACGTACGACCAGGTACACTAAATCTGGTATAATTTCGAACATTACTTCAGACCGATTGCGGGAGCTGTTATATCGATCCCTAATTACACCACCCAGCAAAACGTTCCTTGGCTATGTGTGGATATACAGGCGGAATTCTAGGCAATTTCATGAATGTCTACCACCGCGACCTCGGCCGTGAAAATTGCCTATTCAGTCAGCGGAACTACCTCACGACTTACGCTGTGAAATCGATTGCAGCCGCGGCGGCCCAGGTTTTTCAAGAACTAGGAACTCCATCGCCAATCTAGCTTCGGCGTAGGCTATAGCAAGACTGTCTTGGGTTTGGTTCTGCGTTGTGTGATGCCCCAATGCCTCAAGAGGGAAAACGCAGGCTGAACGATTAGGGTGCTTCACGAGGCGTTGTAAGGGTATGGTTCAGACCAAACACCGGTTTCAACAAGATTTGCATTACTTGTTCAAACATTTTTTTTCGTTTGGTTAGCAAAGCAACACAGGTGCTACTAATTATGGCCACGCAGCATCCACGGGATCTCGGCTGACTCTAACGTTTAGATGTTTCATCGGAATATCAAATCCCGCGGCCGTTTTATTACGCTGCGTTTGGACCATCGCCTGGTTCTTGCCTTATCAGAGAGCGGGTGTTGGACATCAGTGTCTCAGCTACAGCATCTTGTGATTATTTCCAGAGTCTGTTTCCGTTGTTTTTCAACGGAGGTCTACACATCCACTTTCGGGTGCTGCAGTGGTCGAATTTGGACGGAATTCGGAACACACGAAATGAGACAAAAAACGAGCCCTAACTGAACATCTGCACTTCACTTGCGGCCAGCTACATCTCCTCGTAAGCAACCACAGCCCGTGAAATTGGACCACGCTCAGTATGGGGGGTGTGAGGGCGGGGGTGCACCTGGCAGCAGTCATAGGCAGCCACAAACGACATAGGAGGTGATTTTGTGATGTCCAAGTTTCCAGCCAGCATAGCAAACAAAGTCAAGAAAATGTTGAAAATTCGACGATTTTCAATTTTCGTGCTATTACGTAGCACCATAGGTACAACACGTATTTTAGTAACGGCTTTCATCACAAGTTAGATGGGGCTTTTGCGGATCGTTTGAAGTATTTACATCGCGTACCCCAGAAAATTGCGGGACAGAAAACTTCGTTCCTATTTAAGGTAGTCAAGTCTTGGGCTTTAAATAGAGCAAAAAAGTGCAAACAAACTTATGATTCTCGTATATTTGCATCAGTTTTTTAAATCCCGAAATAATGTATCGTGCTTGGAAAAAAATGATTCTATTTCGAAGTTATTTTTGTATTTTTGGCGAAACGCCTACTCGCGCGTGTGTTGCATCATATTCCTTGGGGTTCCTTCGTGGCCTTAAAGCTGTGCGATGGCCTTTTACCAGCTATTGGTTTATTCATTTTAGGCCGTTTTTTTATGGCCGGCAGGCGTATTTGTTTTCACTGTCCTATGTTTGTTTGTAAAATGCAAGTACCTTTTAGTGTAGGACTATTGATCCCCGCTTCCCCCACCAAACAGTACTTGGATATAGAGTGCACATTTCACGGTATGCGATTTAATAAAGGTGCTTTACATTTCCTGAGTAAAAGCCCTGTCGTCAAGGAACATTGGTGGGTACGAATGGAGCGTTGCCCTCCATAAGACGTACATGAGCTTCTAGCTGTCAACTCCAGGTCCTCTTGTGAAATAGATATTTATGGCTCGGGAACGACGCGTGGTATATTGGGTCGAACATCAAACGTGTACGAGTCAAAAGCATCACAAATCAAAAAGCCTGCTCTGCACTCGCAGGAGCCAATAGATGGCTCGCCTGCAAGCAGCAACAACAGGGGTCAACAGCCGCGAAGTCGAGCACAGGCTGTGTGGAATGTGCTGGGTTTATAAGATCTGTCGGCGGGGGGTAGACATGTCATAGACACTGGTTGGTGGTGTGGTGTGGTTCGGTGTTTTATCCCGCTAGTACGGGCAAAAACATATGTCAAATCTAAGCCTCCGTGCCTGCGATATAATGTTCGTGGTCGATGCATACAGTGATTACGAGGCAAACAGGTGGATGTACGATTGGCTGATGTCATGATGCAATACCTATGTGTCAAACTTCGTTCATACCTGAAAGTAGCGCTTTTTGCGATGGTCCCCAAGGAGCTCCATTCTGGAACCAGCGCAATTTCAACCTGTCCCTAGCACGATTGTACTGGCAGATTCCTGAAGATGGAGATTGTCTGAACAAGGCTTTTCGTCTGGAAAGCCGTGATTCCATTGTGAACCTAAAACTTCGGAAAAAGAAACACACCACTTGACGATAAAACACGGCCTGTAGCGCCCCGCGGCCTTAACCCTTTTACTACCCAAAACCTATCTCACACTATTATCATATATTTTTGTCCCCAAAATCTGTTTCCGGCTATGAAGGGGTTGAGCACGTTTTTTGTATGTTCGAACAGGGGCTATTTTAATGAAAGGCAAATGGACAGAATCTTATGCAACGATAAACAATCAAGGTCCGTCAACCAACAATATGAACCCCAGTTTGATACATTCCCCCATTAAAGACCACTCTGGGCTTCAGATTGATCAAAGCCAGAGATTGAAAACTGAGTTTCAGATTTGAGCCTTAATTTAGAGCCTCCTCAATAACTAAACATCTTTGAAATAAAGAATATCCTTGTTTTTGTTTAACCGCAGTTGCTAGAAATATATTGCCCCGCCTTTAGGCTGTTGGCAAAGCTCCACACCCCACATTTCGACCTATGTAAAAAAAACAGCTGCAAAAAAATCAAACTGGTACGTGATACTCGTACACGCACCTACGTAGCAAGCCGCAGTTTAATGAAATATGGAGGGGGTGAACGAGGGACGTACCAAAGTTGTGGTTTTGAAAGCAGCAAACTGTGCCTCTAGGACCACGCACTGAACAAGTGTTCCCGTATACTCGCTTGGTGCGGGGGTAGTATAGCAGAACAAAGCCGATGTTGCAAAATTTGAAGAGGTGGGGAGACCAGTAGCTGCCGTGGTCGGGAACCGCGTGGGGTTATATTTTAAAATGCAGTCCGAAAAAGCACAGCAGGAGCAGTTTTTTCCACGAGATTAAAAAAATATTTTCCGAGACACGCAGCTCCCACAAACCAGTCCTGATCAAGCCCTACCAGATAGCTGTGGTGGTGCCATGATAATCAGTACGAACAAAACGCTGCTGAGTTTCAGCATAGTGTACTATAGCAGCCGGGTTAGTTTGTTCTGTCTGCTCCTGCGCTTTCGCTGTTGTTGCTGTCCCTCCCCAGAAACTGCTGCAGCAGCTGCTGTTGAAGCTGCTGTCTGCTGCTCCCGGGCATACCACGAAGCTTCTGTCATGACACAACGGGGAAAATTTGCTCCCGCCGCCACTGCCTCCCACAACGGCCGGCCCGACCGCCCGACCGCGAGTCTATCCAGCTCTTTTTGGACTCCGTACCCTTTCTAGGGATCTCTGCGGGGGATTTTCTATTGCGAGACGACTGCCCGGATCGGCGTTTGGGTCTCACAATTGACACTGAACGAAGACATAGTGTTTTCTTGCAAGCCGTGTGGAACCGGCAAAATAGCTGTCGCGCATGCAGTAAGAGCAGCAGACCTCCTCGGAAAACGGCCGTCGTCGTGTGTGTCGCCTATACTGCTGCTGTTATGCTATGCAGAACCTCTCTTGTCCCTCATTTTTGCCTATTGTCTTTTGCGAGAAAGGCTGTCTACGGCAAACCTTCACGGAAACGAGACCGTAGCAAATGACGTCGTGTGTTGCCCGTTGGCTAATCTTAAAAACCACTTGCAACTCGATTGAACAAATATTTTGCTCGAACTGTGAAAGCAAACCACAGCTTCCAAAAAACAAAAATAGGTTTGTGTCCCCGGTGGCATATTGACCCATGCTACGTTAGAGGTGCACCCCTTTTTTTCTGAGACTTTTCGCTTTAGGATCTCCATATCACACCACAAAAATGTTTTTGAGTAAACTGGACGGCAACCCGATGAGCACACCCATGTACTAGGCATTTAAAACAGTCATATTGCTGCCCAAGAATGACATTCGGACGATTTTGTGTTAAGGAGCCCCGTTATTCAGAAACAAAAAGCCACAAAGTGCAACCTCTATCGTAGCACGCATCTATTGGAGAAACGTACCAATCACGAAAATCCAAAGAAATAAACAGTCGTTTTGTTTTTAGTGAAACCCTATATACACCGGGTTATACAGGGTTAGATATATACAATATGTTTAGTATAACAGCACTCGTATTGCATAATTTCGCGGCACACCACCAGTATATATCCTTCAAATTCCGGCCGAAGCGGTCGCGTACAAGGTCATGCTCGCTGGACCTTCAGTCAGGAAGAAAACTCACACTCGCCAGTCCCGAACTCAAACATTATCACTACATTATGGGGGAGGGACGATGCGGTGGGTGCGATCGGCCGTGGAGCGTTGTACGAGAGCTCTGCAGAGCATCCCGAACAAACTCACACCGCTGCTGTTGATGTGAGCCTGTGGTTTAAAATGATCATCACGAGAGCCGACACGATGCTCTCGACTCACCAACCACGCTTGGTATTGCGTTCCGTCGCTGCTTGCTTGATGACGAAAACCAGGCGCGCGCAGAGACGGCACGAGTTGGGCTATAGTCGGATAACCTCTAGTTAAGTCTATGTTCACGAGGAGTACGATCGGGGTACCTGCTTCGACTTCGTGTTGCAGCAGCCCTATCCAAGACTAGATGTGTTCTCTTGTGTTTTGTGGTCTCTGTTTCGCATGGAAAATTCCGATACTGTTTTTGTCATAGGCCTGCATAACTACAGCTGGCTACAGTACGTGGTCCGGCTATTAATCTGAATTTGGCTTAATAGGCGTTTTCGCAACTGTTTGGAACTCTTAGTACTCCAAAATTAGCAGCTGCGTTGGTACGTATGCAGTGCATTTGCAAACGTCAACATTTTCGAAATCGGAGTCGATGTCGTCGAGAAAACTCATGCCCAGCAAATCAAGTCGCATATTGACATATGTCGATACTAAAGTCTATACGAAAGCCCGAAACACCTCCAGTGCCGATGACGCTGATACTTCGTGTAAACATTCCTTGATACACTACGCAACAATCGATGTCCTCAGCATCACCTAGTTCGTCGTCTGTCAAGAGATATGACGTGTTTACGATCGGCCATACAAGTTGACATACTTCGATGAGCGACACAAAATCCTGTTTTCGCAGCTCAGTTTTAAAAATTTCGACCTAACCTTTTGACACGTGATTCGGAGCGCATTTCCCTAGGCCTTCAAAGCGGTTCGAGAAACAAAAACAAAACAAATCACCTGAGATTCGGTCTATTTTTTCATCGATTTTAACTCAAACGGTCATAACTGTAGCTCCTCTTTTGTTTTCTTTCTGGAGCCGCTTTGGCTTCATGGGAAATACGCATACCGGGCTCCATGCCAAATTTCAGACAAAAATTCGCAAAACTGAGCTGCGAAAAAACATTTAACTGTTGGGGTATGCTCTTGGACAGACCAGCTCGCACTAGAAAAATGAGGCCACAAACATGACAAGTAAAAGAAGCCGTATTTGTATACAAACATCACACAAAACGGCCCTTTAATACGGTACTTTGGGAATGTGTTTGTGGCATGTTTTAGCATCCATCATCAACCTTGTCGGTCGCCTGCTGTAACCTTTGTTTCAGACTGCACGGAGTCTTTGTTTGGGCAGAATATACGTTCAAACTAACACCTGGAAGAATCTCAACCTGAAGTTGTTTGCTCTAATGTAACCCGTAATTCAGCCACAACTCAGCCAGAGTGTCGAATGGAAAGTTCTCCGCCCTTATACGTAGTAGATTAATTGCTTTACTCGTTTCTGTGTGGCGAGGCCTCAGCAGTATTGTGCCCGCTCAGAGAAAGTAAATTTCGATTTGTTGTCCCATGGGTTTCGATGTTCTCTCTCTCGTACCCTAGCCGAATATTTTTTTCCAACTCGTACAAATATGTTTGTTGTGCATATACTCAAAATAGTATACAGCAACAAAACTGATATATTTTTTTGAAGGGCGGAAGAAGCGTTGTTTACGCCTGAAATTTAAAATATATTCCGGAGGTAGATTGTAACTTCTGTGTTTTCGATTCCAACGTTCTCCACCCGTGCAATATCTCCGCTGCTTGCACGACAACTTAAATCCGAGGCAATTTTGTCCATACCTAGGTGAGTAGGTATTGTGTTTGACCCGGACTTCTGCCTTTAAAATTGCCCAGCCTTTGTGGCTTCATTTCAAGGGTGGGCGTGGTATCGGTCGGAACAGGAGAATTTGGGTGCAACGGGAACGGGACGAGATGGCAACGGGAATCCCGCCTGTGTTTCGGTCCGCACCTCGATTTCCCGACGCTTCCAATTGTTGGTTTATGTCCCGACATTTTATGATCCTGTCGTGTGAAGTCTTGTTCCCGTCCGTCCTTCTGCCCAGTTGTTCCCATCCCATCCCGACGGACGCACAAAGTTTATCCCATATCGCAACTCACTACCGCGGCAGATGTTCCCATCCCTTTCACCACCGGTTTGATCATTGTTTTGTCATAATACCATGGATACATCTGGAATATGCAAAATTGTAAGGCTGCAGCGTATTTATATATGTATACGAAGTACGAGATTGAAAACAATATTTATTGTTTCACACTTATATGAAGTCGCAGCTGTCAGATGTTGAACAGTAATTTTTTCAAACGAAAACTTTCTAATTCTCCACCCCCATCTTGTTGTAAGTTGTTTCAATAGCCTTCCGCTGTGACTGTTGGAAGGTTTTCAACCAGACAAGTATGACCGGGTAACAGCTTGTTCCAAAAACCAGCGGGAAAAAACGGTGAAGTCCGTAAGCTGCTATTACGGGGGAACATAGTAAATTGGACTAAACATTGTTAACCATAATAGAAAATTATATAGGCTTTGCTGTCTACGGTAGGTTGGATTGTGTCTACAGTAGGTCCTGTCAACTATGGAACAAATAGTGTAAGCAAAAATAAGGGAATATGTAGGCTTCGGTGTCTACAGTACGTCCTTTTTTGTCTAGTTGGTCCTGTTAACTAGGGTGCCCCGTAATACGATTGTTTTCCCAAATACATCCCCGTGCGCACACGAAATACATGGCGAGCATGCGTCTTGGAGGTGGGTGGCGCACGTCCGTCTTCTATGTCGGCTCTACCAGAACCGCACCACACCTTCCCAGTTCCTGGCCATATGTTCTGGTTGAGCGTGTGATATGATATCCCTGTATATCATATGTCATACTCGTAGTCATAACTTGATCATATAGTCGGATCAAACCTACGTTCTTAGGGCCCGTCCAAACGGAGCGTTTTCAAGCTAAAAACAAAAGCTAAAATCAAAAGCGAAGATAAGATAGGAAGATAC
>JAYJME010005002.1:0-10451 GCA_036873775.1 Costaria costata
GTGCCACCCGATTGAAAAAACCACGACCTAGGTATACAAAGCAATCATATTGCAAAACAAGAACGACACCCTGACGATTTTGGGTTAAGGATCTCCGTCATTCAGGAACAAAAAAATCCAAAAAGTGCTGCCTCTATCGCAGCACGCGTAATGGGTGGATTATTTCGCTTTTTAGGTCGAAGCCTAAAGTGCTGGGTGGGTGGGGCTGGTCAGGGCGGGAACATTGTGTGAGTATAATGCCCACCTAACCTCGAATCGCGGGGGTACCTGTGATGTATGGTGGCAACGAGGGTGTCGGGATCGCTACGGCAGGAGGAGAGACGTGATGGCTACAGTAGGGGCTGTGCACTTTAGGGCGCAAAATATTCTCGTTGACTTGCTCCTTAGCTGAACACCTACCGAATCAGTTTGGGTGCGTGATGGCATGTATGACATGTTTGACACGCCGGACAGATCACGATCTGTAGATGATCTAGATAATGTAGATCCTACACCTGTTGTTTTATGATACGTTGGCGTGATCTGTGTGCAACAGGTCCAACGCGGGAAACATGTGCGAGATCATGCAGAGTCCTCATCTATAGACAACGCAGACCATGCGGTTCTCTACGCCAAGCGACACGAGACAGGGCCATGAAGATCATGTTTGCCCTGGACGACACAAATTAAGAATGGGGATCTGATCTGCACTATATGCGTAAGTGTCGATATAAATTATGTTTGGCCCCTTGCCCACCTGGGATTGCGTGTCGAGCTTTGGCGCAAAGTTTTTTCAACACCGGTTGTTGGGTGAAGCGTATTATAGGTAGAAAACCTAAAGCGAAGAGCCCCATAACAAGTGTTACGGGGGACCATAGTTAATAGGAGCTACTGTAGACACAATAGGACCTACTGTAGACACCAAAACCTATGCACTTCCCTATTGTTGCTAACAATATTTGGTCCATAGTTAATAAGACCTACCGTAGACACAGTAGAACCTACTGTAGACACCAAAACCTATATATTTCCCTGTCTTTGCTGACAACATTTAGTTCTATTTACTATGGTCCCCCGGAAAAGTACCGTTGCATGCGCTATTAACAGCAGGTCTTCCTTCCTTGGACCGCGAAGTTTGTGGCATTTCTTGTGGCTGGGTTTTTGACGCTGCTGAGTGTTTCGGCTTGGCACATGCTACATACGGTACATTTGATTCGTCGGGAGGCATTTCGGGTCTCATGGATCCTCTCAACTGGCAAACCGCCTCGTCTAATTGCAACCCCATTAGAGCTTTGAAAAAACATAAAACAATAATTACACACCTCGCCAAAGGTTAGGATGGGGATTGTGATCGCGTTTGGCGTACAATAAACTCTCCCAAAACCGGCTTGGGTGTGAGTCATAGAGCTCATCAACCTTGCTCAGCATACCTCGGTACCAGTTTAATGCTGTAGCTTGACTCGTAGGGGCAGTCTCTCCGGACGCGAGGATTATCGATGTTCCGGATGACCTGTTTGCTACCCCGAGATGGCTGCAGCGACGATGGGAGCAGCACGTGTGCTGGCCAATTAAAGTCTTACTGGTGTGCCTTTTATATTGAGCAACGACCCAATAGCGTTGGTGTTTTTTCAATTACGTTCCCTGGTAGATATCTATTATGTCATTGTTCGCCAGGTTGAGCATTCGTTCTTTTGTGTTGAAGTCTGATTTCGGGTGCGACGTACCGATCTCCCCGCGTGAGGTGCCCCCGAGAATTTCGGTTCACCCTGACCGTAGCTCGCGTCCCGGCTGTATCCACAAGGCTTACCTATAGGGTCCCAGTCAAACGCCCCAAGTTCAGCACCTCGGGATCTGCGCGTTTTTCATTTTTTTTTTCCGAACGGTCCCTATCGATTAATGCCCCCATACCGCAAGCGACGGGAAGTGGGAGCTGATGCACACAAGAGCGGCCCAACCCAACCCCCGGCTTTCTCCCGCGCCCTGTGTCCTGACCTACGTGACCCATCCGAACGCCCCTCGTACAAGAGTCGCTCGTGGAGGAATCTCTGAACGAGCATTGCTCGGAGTTTAGGCACAGACCGTCAATTTAAACAGTTTCGGGTTACAGCGGTCGAGGAGTTTGTCGGCCTACGGCACCTATTCTTAATCTAGATGGCCGATGGTATCTGCCGACCCCACAAGTTGGCTTCGCCCCTCCTTAGGGCTGCGTTCACGGGCAAACATGGGATGTCCTGGTTAGTTGGCATTTGGTAGCCGGGTTATTTTCGCGCTACTAGAAGTACACACAGGCTGGGCGCTGTATTCTCGACTGGCATCGACCCATCACTCGGACATCAGGCTCGGACCATCCACTGAAATATTGTTGGGTTGTGATGCTGAAGGGTTGAAGCCCAACGGAACGATTAGAGTCGGTCAATGTTCTGGCATTGGGCCAGGCTGGCTTCGCTTTTTATTCGATCAGCCAGCAAACACAGGCATATGAGCCATTAGTACAAGTAAGACACATTAGTGTGGGAGACTTTCACGGTTCTTCGCTTGTACAGACCCTCACTCGACTTGGCTCCCTGATATCACGCCTACTTGACCCCTCTCGGACCTTGAGACCTCTAAAGTGCCCCTGCTCCGGAAAGTCTAGACGGAAGTAGGGATCTGACCTAGCCGAGCTGTAATAGATTTAGCGTGCACCTGGCGCAACGAAGCACAGTTCTGACTGGTGGTGCACGTGTTTTCGGGTCAAACGGCAAAAGTGTTCAGTTTCTCCGATGAGCAGGATACATGGGTGTCAGTCCTGGCTCTAGCACACATCTCGGGTAAATTCTACATCACGTTAGTTCTTGGTTAGCTCTACGATGACTCCGCTTCGAGTCGGACATGGGACATGTGGTTTTGCAACTACCACGAGAACAGCCCACGAAAGCCCTTGTTGGCAACGCCAGTTACAGTGAAAACGGGTCGAAACGACAACGGTAAGGTCATTTTAACTTCCGTGTCTATAGCCGGCCTATAGGTATGTTCTCCAGAACAGTGGTACACCCGAAAGAGTCGCGTAGACGCAGGTCACACTTCTATTGGAGGATGGCAACCTTGGCATCCCGATACCAATCCCTTTCGACCCGGATGGTGGCGTTTGCATGTTTCTGGTGCTACTACGCACTGTCGTACAGGGTCATTCCTTGGTTGCGGAGCACCGTCAGTCATACCTGTTTTAGCGACAACTGCTACCCCTGTCGCAGGCCCGTCTGCCCCCACTCTTACCGTCGTCTGGGGCCTGGCGTAGCCAACGCCTTGCCGCCTCCTGCCCACCCCACTATGCCAGCCACCTCGTCAATCCGCGAGCCGTGCTATCATAAGCATGAAACCTTTCGAGTTCAACCGTTTGTCACTGACGGGGCCGCCTCGACCGAGAAAACTACCCAATTTAGATTGGACCCGGCGTAGAGTTTAGACAAGGGCTACGATAGAACCTGGCAGCACGTTGACACCAAAACGGTCGTCTATTTGATGGAGCCCTCCGACATCCTTGGGATCCTGTGTTTTTGCTTGCGCGTGAATCGGTAGCGTTAGCAACCAAAGTGCCTCAGAGGTCCTTCACTTGGGGAGCTGTAGCGACTCACCCTACAACGATATATGAGAAGCATTGCCGACTAAGCCCGAACCATCGTTCTAATGTTTAGTATTGAAAAAGACGGCATTGAACAATACCCGCCGAATCCATCCCCAAAACCGTTTCCGGCTCTAAAGGGGTCAAGGAGCCTCGTCGTTGAGAAAGGTTTGGGTTCAAAACCACAACCAAACCCTTAATGTGCCACGACCCTGTTTACAAAATATATTGTTAGGCACCTTCAGCAGGCTATGGTACTACTTGTTCGTTTGGGGTAAGCGCGTAGTTCGTCTACAGGTCGGCGTTTGGCTGTGGTATGGAGTGTTTTCGACACGAGCTACGGTAAGGGCTCGCCTTGTTTTTTCCTAAGGTTTCACACTTGGTGGTCTCTGTACCTCACCCAAACCCCCAACGTTTGGAAGTTTTGTCAGGCTTAGGCCAAACGATATGCTAACACAACCTTGATTAATGATATCTTCCCCTTGTTACGAAATTCAAAGCAACTTTACTCGCGGAGAACCAATACTTGAAAATTCTGTCCCAAACTATTTGTCCGAGCTCTCTCTTCCAGACGTTTCCCGCGCACCTGGCTACTACTGTAGGGGCTCACTTTTAGTTTTTTCGAAAAGGATCAGGAGACGAAAATTTGCCACAGAACCATGTACAATCGTATTGTTGGCCCGATATATGGGAAATATCGGCATCTTATTCTGGTCTTGACAGTTTTGGCCAATCTTGCCTCGATTGTAAAAAGGAGTTATTGTGCCCCTGTGGCATTGAGTAGGTGCGCTGGAATCGTCTGGAAGAGAGCTCGGACAAATCCTTTCAACATAATTTCCATTTGTGGGCTCTCCGCGAGTAACATTGCTTTGAATTGACAAAAATGGGAAGATACTATTTATCAAGATCGTATTACCATAACGTTCGGCCTTAGCCCTGATGATGAACCATCCCATGGCCTAGATACACAACGAATTGTACTCCATACCACGGATGGAATCCCGACGAGTGTGGGTTGAGGAGCTCCGCCGTTCACAAACGAGTTTCCCCAAAATGTGCTCCTATCTCTATCGCAACACGCCTCTTTCGCTATATGATTCGGCAAATACTTACCACAAGGGATTGTGCGTGAGGCTACTCTGCGTACAATGTCTCGAGGGGTTGGGGTATAACGCTACCCAAGTGAGGAGACCCAGAGCTTCTAGGTGCTACTGTACCCCCAACGCGGACCGCCTGCTCCCGGAGGTACTCGATTTCCTTAGTAGCCCTTTTGGGCAGGAGAACCCACCGCATCTCCAAATACCCTAGCGTTGCTTTCCGGTGGATACCTGTGCGGGTTTGAAACACTTTCAGGGTGTCCACTGCACTGTAGACCCCGTGCTATCATTGGGGTGGCATGTTCGGGCAATTTCTTCTCTTCTGACAGATGGGGCTCCCCGATGACGGAACTACTCGAAAATCGTTTTTTCTTAACCCCTTTTGGGCCCCTGAGAAAAACGAAATAAACAACTTCCACGTCAGTGATAATACCCGTCGACGAGCAACGTGAGCGCCCAGCAGCACGGGGAGGGGGGGGGGTCGTGTTGCGCCCGGGGCGTACGACTGACCATTGATGCTACGATAGAGGTGCACCATGAATTGTTTGAGGCTTTTCACTTTAGGGAGCTCCATATCACACACGAACACTGTTTTTGAGTAAACTGGAAGGGCAGCCCGATGAACAAACCCATGGACTCGACATTTAAAAAAAAACCATATAGCCAAACAAGAATGACATGGAACGAGTTTGGGCTAAGGAGCCCCGTTATTCAGACACCAAATTTTTTAAAAGTGCGACCTCCATCGTAGCACGCGTCGACTCCTTTTTCGTACCATCCCCCAATCACGCAGTGAGTGGAAGTTGCGGTAATCGTGACGTTTTAGTGCGCCGAATTCCCCTTGTGAAGTCCCAAGGGGTTTCATGCTTTGACTGGCACATGCTACGATATCTCTAGGTGCACCTTCATTTTTCTAAGGTTGCCGACTTAGGGACGTTCCACACCTCATCCAAATCCCAACTCGACAAGTACTGTGTAAGCTTAAACCGATTTACCGCCCCATGGATGGCCCGGGTAGACAACCAGCTGTACAGCAAAACAAGGATTGAATCCCGACGAATTTGGTTTAAAGGAGGTCCGTCGTTCAGAAACTATAGTTTTTGCTAAAAACGCGCTACCTCTATCGCAGCACGCGTCGACTGTTTATCGTGATTCACATACATTGACATATATCGAAATAGTGTTTTGGGTGGTATCAGGCAATCCGTCAAGCGAGAAGCCTGAGAAACCTTAGGTGCGCCGACCCATGCTACGATTGAACCTACTGTAGACACCAAAACCTATGTATTTCGTTATTTTTGCTAACAATATTTGGTCCATAGTTAATAGGGCCTACTGTAGGCACAATAGAACCCACTCCAGACACCATAACCTATATATTTTCCTTTCTTTGCCAACAATAGTTTGGTCCTATTTACTATGGTTCCCCGTAATAGAGCCATGCCCCGCAGGCCCTTTCCGCAACATGCACCTCTGGACATTATATCTGACCCGTGCTGCAACAGAGTTAGCCCGTTTGGGCTATTTGCTTTTCTGAACAACCGAGCTCCTAAAACCCAAATCGTCGGGTATTACATTCCTGTTTGGCAATACAATCCGTTGTATACCTAGGCCATGGGACGGTTCATCGAGTTGAGCTCACAATATATATATCCAATTTTGGGTTTGGGGTGGGGTATAGAGTCCCCCATTTAAAAGAAGGGGCACCTAGAGATATCGTAGCATGTGTCGTTTGCGCCAAATATTTCCTGGTTGGCCCGATCCCAGTTTGTCGCTGACCCTCCATCACCACTATTAATAATGTCCTTTCGCGGATTCGCCGCTCTTGTTCGCCCGCTGTGTACGTCATCCGAAAAGAGCAGACGCAGGCTTCTGGTGGGTCGTCTCGACGACCCTCCCGCACAAGTTTTTGTCATTGCGCGCGTTTGTGACCCATGCTACGATAGAGGTGTTGTTCCATGATGTTTTTTCTGAGGCTCTTCACTTTAGGAGCTCCATATCACACCCGAAACCGGGTTTTAAGTAAAAACTGGAAGAGCAGCCCAATGAGCAAACCCATGGACTAGGCATTAAACAAAAATCCTATTGCTAAACAAGAATAACATTTAGACGATTTTGGGTTAAGGAGCCTCTATCGTAGCACGCGTCATATGAGACCAAGGGTATCGTAGCGGGGCTACCCCCGTCTTTCCTACGCAAGTATTGGAACTTTGCCGGAAAATTACATCATCCAACAACGGATTCAACCATGCGAGGTGTGGTGTGGTGGAGCAGCGTAATGAACCTTTGCATGCTAGAGGTGCATACCACGTGCAAACGAAACGCAAAAGCACAAATGTTTGTCGCATGGCAGTAGGGCAGAAAATCGCTAGGTTGACTTGAGCTGCTGCACAACGGGGAACGGGGAGCTCAAAAATTGGCGTTGTTCACACCGGGAGACAGTGTATGTCATTCGACGCTGTCTCCCATATGTCTGAGAGAGAGCATGCACAAAGTGCCGACGTCTGTCTCACACGCGATTCTGAGTAGGCTGCACATCACCCGCCATGCGACTCGGCTGTCACGTAACGGATATCCTGGTATCGATCTTGGTGCAAGCAATATCTTCCTGGTCGGTGAAACCCCGACAACCTCCGTCCCGGTATTGTAGGTATGCGAGGGTCTATATTCTTAAGGGGTATGACTACGGCCATGCAAGTCGATGAAGTCACCCCCTCCTTACGTTCGCCTTGGCTATTGGGCTGGTTGGCGCTCTGTCAGCGCTGGAAACAGACCGTCCACGAGATAATTTTGAGCTGTTCACACGTCGGACAGATCTCAATCTAGATGAGCCGGACCTTAACATGTCGTTCCGAAATGTTGTGTGGCAAATGTACTGTAGGTATCCAACTCAGGAAATATGTCCTAGAACATGCGGTTTATACGGCTCCCACCCGGCACCGTGACCAAGCTGACACCAACAAGTATTTTCTGAACGACCTACAGTAGACTTTTATGTGGAGGTATCAGAGTTGTGGAAGTGCTCCTGCCCAAGAGTCAACGTCAAACACAGGTATCCACACGACCTCGGCCTTCATTGCGCGCGCCGTGAAGGGGAAGTCAGCGTTTGCGACATCGTACAGCTCCTGTTCGAACCGGTTGTAGTTGGCCCAACCGAGTCGGACCCGTCTTTTGATATCTGGCTTGATATCGACGACTGGGGTGACAAGACCGCCAAAACACCAAACACTATATTTCTTTATACTATCCCCTAGCCTGCTGCTTCGATGACGACATGTGATATTTGGAGTCCCTCGTTCGGTGTCTGCAGCATCGCAAGCTCCGCCTCCTTCTCAGACACCGTAAGGCTTGCTGCTTCGACAACGATCACAGTCACAGCCAAAGTATTAGCTAGCCTCTCCGCCAACTTAAAGACAATAGATAGTTTCAGAAAATAACAAATAATATAAAACAGCTTGCTCAGGGACGGTTTTGCTCAGGGGCTGTCGATGACTCTCCGCATGAAAAACGTTAACGCTAAACGTTTCCCTGACCACAGAGCTTGGTCGGGCTAAGGGGCTCAAAAACAGCGCCCCCTCCTGAGAAAAAAAAAACCTAAGATGGTGTTGTGCTCATCAGCGCGCAAAGCACAATAAGGCGATGAAATGATGCCTGCACCGTCACACAAGCAACATAGGCGGACGCCAACTTGCCACCTCAGCGTACGACGACAGGACGCGCCATCTCCTCGAACCAGTCGTTCTTTGGTTATCTTTTGGAGCGAAAACATACGAGCACAGCAGTCCACCTCGTCTGTCTGCGATGGATACTAGGTATACCAGGTACGTATAGTAAGCAGCAAGAGTTGGAGGGTGTTCTCGCACTGGACTATGAAATGGGGACAAACAACCTCACGGCGGGCCACGGCGAGGAGGGCGGTGGCGGCGGCGGTGGCGAAGCTGTGCGAGACGGACGCCCACTTGCCAAGGCATTGGGTGACCGGCCGCGCCATATCCTCCAACCAGTCGTCGTATGACGTCTGTGAGAACGTAGCATCGGTACAGTAGTACGATATCAGCCAGGCAAGGCGAACATGGCGTGGAGGGTGCTCGTCACGCAGACAAGAGGCCAGGCCAACGATGACACGCAACGTCGAGCTGGGTGACGGCGTGGGGAACGGCGGCTGCGGAGAAAATGAGACAGGGGCTGAGCAGCGGTAGGCGAGGGTCTCGGCGAAAGCTGGTAGAGCACCGCGCGTGTGGTCGACCGGCACCGAGCTCGAAGCTACGAGTACGATAAACTCGTGAAAAATGAAGAATTAAGCCTAGGAGACACGTCATATTTTCTATTCCCCCTTTCAAAGGAGCCCCTGATAGCCTCTCTGAGCAAATTTCATCCATTGTTGAAAAATCCAATTCCTGAACGCAAATGCCCTGAGCACCGCCCTGAGCATCGGGTTATTTAGTTGTGTTGTTTACTTCAGAAACTCGGTAATATCTTCGCCGCCGGCGAACGACGTACCCCAAACTACCCTTCGTACAAAATTGTAGATTTTTTCAGCTGTTATGCCCATCCCGTTTTCCTCGAGGTAAACAGGATTCCTTAAACTGTCTGGGTGGTCAATGACGCATGCCAGCACTTCGTGTATCGAAGCGGGGAAGAAGGCATTGACAGAAGAGACAACAGCAAGCATCCTCACCGCAGGCACTTAGTGACGTGAAAGCATTCCGAGTGCTCCTCATCATCCATACACGCGCGCGAGCCAGCATGCCTTCATAGACTTGACGGATAACGGTTAAAATATTCTCTAGTTACCGATTATCTGGTACGCGGAAGCGTGCGAGCACAACCCACAACCGATATCGGTCGACGGAGTCGAATGCTCTCTGGAAGGTCGACGAAACACATGTACATAGAGGGGGTTCCTAGTTCGTCCAAGCGCTTGCAGATAGTACACGACGAAGAGCATCCCGACCGAGTGAAAGCCGCCCTGTTTCTCGGGGAATATGTTTCCGACCACCCAGTTGTTGCGGGGCGGGAGGATCTTCTGCGATAGTGTGCCAGGTTCGAAATGTCAAAGCGGTTACAAATCACGACATGAGCCATCGGGACACTTGCTACGATAGAGGTACGCCAGATTTATTCTGAGGCTCCTCACTTTAGGAGCTCCGTAGTTCAACCACGAACTAATTGAGAGTAAACTAAACGTGCAACCTGACTAAACCGTTCAAGCATACCGCCCAAAATTCCTTCAGAGCCAATGTCCACGTCGTTTTTGAGAGTTAGACCCTGAACTTTTGCACACGTGTCCAATGTGCCCCCGCCGAACCTTTAACGGATGGATTTTTTATTTAGTTATTTTTCGCCAGATATTTCGCTTTTTTTGTGGGGTGGAAATTTGGGTCTTAATGAATTCCAAATTTACGGCGAAACCATAAATATATAAATTCATTAGTTACGCGCTCGGCAGGGGCACATTGCACACGTGTGCAAAATTTCAGGGTCCAATTTTCAACAATGGCATGGACATTCGGACTTTTGTTTGGTGAAGGTGCAAAATTACGACTGGGCCTGGCAATTACTTGGTTTCAGTATAGATTCGACGTTGGGCGTTAAATATGACTTAACATTGGTCGTACGCAGTCAGGTCTTCGAACCTTTGCTTGCAAATTTGTGCAAACATGCCTCGGAGCACCTGGAAGCGGCCCGTCAACAAAAACAGTTGATTCGTGTTTTCGCAGGCCTTGCTAGGGGAACACATTTTATTCGTAATGTTATTTACCTCTTTGAAGGCC
>JAYJME010005003.1:0-10450 GCA_036873775.1 Costaria costata
TTCAAGAGCGCAAAAATCCTACGGTGCGACGCGGTGCGGTTAACCGCACCGAACCGCACCGAACCGATACGAAAAACGGCACCGTAAAGAACCCTGGATTTTTGTTAGGGGCGTCCCCGCTCCTCTTGCACGAGAGAGCCATGCGTAATCACTGCATTATCGCACTGTCTTCCCACGCTCACTTGATATCGGGCAACCTTGTGCATCTTCACCTTTGCACCATGTTTCTTTCGCGGCCAGTTCCACTTGCTTTGGACTCTCATTGGTCTCGCCTTTTTGGGTCTGGACTACCTTGTTTCGTGTGCCCCCAGTTCGTCCATCGGATTTTTTCGACGTAGGTATCGATTTACCCTCCCCCCCTACGGTGGGACGGAGATCTTCCCCGTTGACACAACCATTTTCCGCCGCAATTTGTGCTGACCGTTCTTTTTATTGTTTCTTCTTCTGGGTCCCTTTCGTGGCGATACTGGATTGCCCGCGTATCCCCCTGTTGTCTCGAGGCGTGCTACGATAGAGTTGCACCTGTTTTTGTCTGAGACTCCTCACTTTTAGAGCTCTGTACTTCACCAACATTCTGATTTTGAAGTCAACCAAAAGTGCAACCCGATTAAAAAACCCATGATCTAGGTATACAAAACAATAATACTGCAAAACAAAAATGACACCATGACGATTTTGGGTTAAGGAGCTCCGTCATTCAGAAACAAAAAAAGCCAAAAAGTGCTACCTGTATCGTAGCACGCCTGTCTCCCCTGTGGTAGGACCCGCTCGTCCCCCGTGGCAGATACTACTGGTATACTTTACGCTCGGTATGCGTTTGGATTATTTTTGATTTGTCTTGTTTTATTTTTCTTCTCGGATTCTGTTCTTGGGACTGATTGAATTATCTGCGTATCTCCAGCGCCTTAAACCCAGTGGTAGGACAATTCGTTCCCCTCGGCAGCAGTGTTGGGCACCGGAGCCCTCTTGGGGTCCGGTCGGTTTCTGATAACCGACCGGAGATTAGTCTCCGGTTAATCGGTTATTTGTCGAAAATAACCGAAACCAAACCGGGCACTTTTCGGTCGGTTATTCGGTCGGTTATTAAAAAGGCCGTTTTGCGCCACGTTCGTACCCCTATGGAGAAAAAAACGTAATTTTCGAGTTCGCCTCAGTCGGCACATGGGCGCAACACCATGTAACTAACACCGTATTACACGCATTGCAGGACGCACACACACAAAAAACAACCGAAACCGAACTCACTTTCCGGTCGGTTATTCGGTCGGTTATTTCGCCAAAATGGACATATAGGGGTTTCGATACAGATACAGAGGCGTTGTATGGGGAAAGGGGATAGGGGACACACTAACCGACCGGAAATAACCGGTCCGGCTATGTCCGGTCGGTTATTTTAAGTAACCGAATAACCGGTTTCGAAATGTCCGGTTTTCGGTTAAATAACCGTACCGAAGTCGGTCCCGGTGCCCATACTGCTCGGCAGACATATTGCGACCGGCATAGCTTTAGTTTTCTTTCTGGTTCTCTCTGATTTCCCTATGTTGCCTCATTCTTCGGTTTGCTGCCAAGCCAGCGTTTTCTTGACTGCTTCTCTTCGACTGCAGACATTAACCGGCTTTTGCCTTGCAAATTATAGAGGTGTGGGAGTGGGTTGGGAAGCGCCGCATCTTCGATACATTTCTCTGAATTTTCCGGATGGGTTTAGCACCCTCCTGATTTTCTACGCATCTGCATATACGGCCCTCCAAGGTGGGCTAGTGTCATGGTATCCTCGGTTCCCCTCTATTGTTGAGGAGGCGTTATTATGTGTTTCATCGGTGGGATATTGCTTGCCCTCCCGCTCAGAAGCATCTGAGCGGAGCAAGCGTGTGAGCTATAATAATAGTACCAACAACTTGTGACGGATTGGGTGACCCAGAGTGAAGCTGCTCAGTAGTCGGATACGTTCCATACTGCATAATCTTATACGAATTATAGAGTGCGCGTGGCCAGTGCCCCGTACTTTAACAGGTATCCTTCGTTTCAAAGGGCGGTCCCCGTATCACAGTGGGCCCTTTACGCTTTCATTTTACAACAAATCATTACAGGGTAGCAGTAGTGCCACCACAATGACAATACAATAGTGCTCGGCTGGGCATTGCCCCACCGCGTGATAAGTACGATCACGCACGAGGCCATGCCCGTCAGGGGAACTGTGCCCAATTCAAAATGCCACGCCGAAGACTGCGGGCACAAACGTCGCGGCGGATGTGGCTGCCGCGTTCACGGCGTTCGTAGTGAAGTGGAGGATCCAGACAGTTATGACCCACTCCACCGCATTTTGTCCCACATGCCTTATGTACCGCCAAGGTGGCTGCCAAAGACGCGTCGAAAGCGGGGGCGGGGAAACGAAAAGCAGAGGGCACGCGTGGCCATCGGGCGGGCTCGTGCAATACTTTGAAATCTCCAGCCAGATGGAAACAAGTCTCGCACACGGCTAGTTTTTTTAGATACTGGGGTTATTGAAAGCAGGAAGTAGCCCAGGAAGAGCTAGATATTAGCGCACAAGACCTCACTCTGTGAGAACCGTGTCGGCAAGTACCACTCCGTAACACAATCTACAAAAATCACACTGGTATGATACGTATATATATCCCACTTTAATGCGGTACCGCACTAAACCGGGATAGTTGGAGGTCCCAGTTTAGTGCGGTACCGCACTAAACTGGATATTTCGAGATCCCACTTTAGTGCTGTACCGCACTAAATACGGGATAGTTCGAGGTCCCACGTTAATGTGGTACCGCACTAAACCGGTATAGTTCGGGATCCCACTTGAGCGCGGTCGTCGTCGTCTGGCGAGTCACCGCACTGAAGCGGGACCCCCATTGTATAGGATATTTTGTGGCATCGGGCACATCCTATTACGGGGGACCATAGTTAATAGACACAATATAACCTACTGTAGACGCCAAAACCTATATATTTCCCTATTTTTGCTAACAATATTTGGTTCTATTTACTATGGTCCCCCGTAATAGTTCAGCGGTATAGGTGTGGGTGTCGATGGTCGTTTATGCGCGTCTCGTATATAAATGCTGCAAGTATTTCACTCCGAAAATATGGTTGTACCTTGATAGTCTAAAGCATTGTACTGTATGTCATCATCCTGTCATTATGCCATTCTGTCAAGGCAAGGGGAACATCGAACATCTACAACAATAACTGCAGTATCTTCTCATGATCCGGCTGACGACCCTCGTCTCTTCCGCCCACCCCTCGTCTGTCATCTATCTGCTTCAATATTTTGCTGCACTGCTTCTGTCGGTGCTCCTGCTTTCTGTGCCCCGGCTTTCGGCACCTAGCCTGAGCTCGACGACGACGATGGCGCCGTCCCCACGGAAGAAGGGATGGGTGGCATGGAGGATGGGGAGGAGGAGGAGGAGGAGGAGGAGTACTTCAACCCGCACGAGGTGACAGGGTATCGAGTGACGGTACGAGTAGAACAATTGACTTCGCCCAGCAGCAGCAGCAGCAGCAGCAGCAGCTCTGTTTCAACGGGGGAGACGGACAGCAAAATTCTTGCCGCTATGGTGCACCGGTGGACTCCTTTTGAGGGTGAAGGCGCCGAAAGCGGCACCGGGGAGCACTACAACGTCGACGCAGGCAGCTTGCACGGTAAGTTTTTTTTTGAATCCTCCGACGGATGGGTACAGTATTAATAATGTAAATGAAATAAGGTTTACACTTCCGCATACAGGAGATAAACTACGTGCCTTTGGTGTCAATTTTTCTCTGCTGCCTTTGCAAGCATTTCATGGCAACCCGGCCTGCGTTCGCTCCTTACCTGCCCTGCTTTGTACCGGTACATATCGCCCTTGCTGTTTTGCGCAGCTTGCTTGCTTCTTGTTCATTCCGCTTCTTTTTTCGCGCACCTCACCCACATCATAAACTTAGTACCGACAGAGGTATTCTTCCACTTCAGAGTTATCGCAGCCTGTCCTGTGACGAATGACCACGGTCTCAATTTTGGCGATGAGAGTTAAGGTGTTCACAAGAATACCAACAACGACAGACGCTATGTGTTTTGTACGGGTACTCAATACTCCGAGTAGCAGAGAGCACATCATGCCAGACATCTCACGATCTAGATAGTCTAGATCCTAACCTGCTGTTACGAGATGTTGTGCAGGATCTGCACAGTACAGATCCAACCCAGGAGGTATATCCCAGACCATCTAGATTATATGACTCCCACCCGGCAACACGAGCTAGATCCTATAGATCAGGAGTTTATCTGCCCTGAAAGATCTAGACCGTGAAGTATATAGAAATCGACGATCTGTCCGATGTGTAGTAGAAAGGTAAACAAGGCAAAGCTGCCTGACACACATGCGGTATGTAGGTCGTGTGCGTTCGAAGGAAAACCGAGGAAACCAAAAACGAAATCCCGCCGCGTTCAAAACACACGGCAGCAAGGCCACCATAATATCTTACAAGCAGCACGGCCGCCGCGCGGCCAACTACAGACGGCTTAAAACGACTAAATAAGCCCCACGAGTTAGAGAACCTCGCTCGCTTCTGTAGATGCCAGGTTGGTCAAAATCGGCGGGGTACGCGTCTCGCAATCAGTGATGTAGCTGCTGACACACAAACAAGAATTCTAGCAGACGGACAAAAACGAACAAATAGGCAGACGTACGTATCATACCAATCAAATAATTAGATAGTGGGAGCTTGTATGCACTCCGCAATGAAGAATATCTTTTTATTTCTTGCCAAAAGGAAAAAAAAAAAACAGGGGTTTTCACGGACCGACCCGCAGTCCGCGGGCCGGACCGGGGGCGGGAAAAAATTTCTGGCCGGGCATGGCCGGGCTGGGCCGGGCGGGGTTTGCCAATCTGATAATCTCGCGGGCCGGGCCGGGTTGGGTTTGCCAATCTTAAAGTATCACGGGCCAGGCCGGGCCGGGGGCCCCGGATCTGGCATTTTCCCGGGCCGAGCCGGGTCGGGCCAAAGCCCGTGATCCGAGAATCTCGCGGGCCGGGTCGGGCCTAAACCCGCGAGACAAGGATTTCTCGTGGGCCGGGCTGACACGACTTGCGAAAAAACTCGTGGATTTGGCGTTGTCGACCCTTGAGAAGCCCGCTGAAACCCGCGGGTTACTGCTGTGTGTTCTGGCCTTACCTGTGGCGATCTTCCATATCGTCTTCCTCGAAGGTGAACATTAGTTACTAGGGCTGTGAGTTGGCTGGACTTCCCGGCTAGTTATTTGTTGGCTGGCAAAGCTAGCCAACTAACTGACTTTAATTGATTAGTCGGCTGGCGCTATTTGGCCTCATTATACGTACACAAATACGATAAAATATACTCCAACGACCTTCGGCACTGCCATCGGCACCGGCACCGTCGATGGCGATGGGTTTTGATGCTCAATGAGTTGCAGTAGACTTCTCAGCTCTCTCTCCCGCCATGAGAGAGTGGTCCCACGGGTAAACGCTCACCCCATAGCAAATAAGCCTTCCATAAATAAGGAAACCCAAACAGTCGGATAGTTGGCACCGCTGCAACCAAGTATAATACGTAGCCAACTAATAACTAGCTGGCGACTTTTAGTCATCCAACTCACAGCTCTATTAATTACTGTCTTGAGCTGGTATGAATTAATTAATTCCACCACCTCCTCTTATTTGTCTGACCGGTTGAGCTCCTCAAGTGACTAATATACTATCATACGTACAGTAGTACCAGCATGCATTTCGCCGCTTGCGGAAAAAAAGAGAATACCCAAAAAAGAGAGGGGCGGGTTATCATATCGGTGCCTCGGAGGTGGAAATGATCTATTACGAGCTTGAGTTAGTCTGGATGAATTGAATATATCGTCTCCTAAAAAACAAAGGTTAAATAATCCACACTAACTCAAGACAATAATTCCGACGTGTGGACGCCAATTATTATATGACCAACCAATGGGTTGGATTGGATTGGCTTTGATTGGGATTGCGTAAAACATACGAACTTGGGTCCTACCGGGAAATGATAAATCAGCGTATAAACTGTCAAGTAAATTTAAATTGCACAGAAGGTTTGCAAACACCAGACTGGACACCACCGAGGCGAGCAACGGCATGCGTCGTGGAGGGAGCGCCGCCGCCAGCGCCTGATTGTCTTTGGCGGCAGATACGAGGAGGAAATCACATGAGGGGACTCTCGGGGGGGCGGAAATGGCCGGAATACCCCACGCACGGGCCAGCGACAGCGATGGAGACATCGATTTTTTGAACGAGCTCGATGTTCTGGCCCATCCGTTGGTGCTCGTCGTCGTGCGGCATCAGAGGTACAGCGGGACGAAACATTGTTTTTGCGGCTGCCTTGATGTTTATTGAGGCACCGCCGCCGACCTACGCTGTGCTAGGAGCCTTTGACGTTTGTGCTGCAGCCGCCTCGGTCGCATTCTGATCAGGGCCACAGTTTCTCGCTCGGTCTCCGTCTCTGAAGCAGTCGCCGACACCACCCAAATTTGCATACCCGGCTTCGGCTTCCTTGAATATGCCAGGTCGAGTTGGATTGGACTCCTCAAATTTTGATTTGATTTTTGACAAAATGGACAAAGTATAGCCCCGAAATGATGTTTGAAACATATTTATACCCCGAGCCCAAGCATTCACACCACTTGACCCGTGGAATTCTTGTCATTGACCCGCGGCTATTCTCACGGGTCTGTCGAACCCGGCCGGCGAGAAAGCGGCGTCTCACGGGTCTCTCAGTACCTCACAGTTTTGGGCTAGGCCGGGTTTGGAAATATGAAAATCTCGCGGGATCGGGCCGTGTCGGGTTTTGAAATATGAAAATGTCGCGAGCCGGGCCGGGCCAAGGGCCGTTGTCTGAAAACCTCACGGGCTGGACCGGGCTGAAGCCCGTGAGATTATGATCTCGAGGGCTAGGCCGGGCCGGCGGTTAGTGAGATTGGAATTTCACGGGCCGGGCCGGGCTTCGGCCAATGATTTCAAAATACCACGGGCTGGGCCCGGCCGGCCGGCCCCACCCGCGAGAGTTGGCCCCAACCGCGAAGATCCTTGCAAATAATTAGGAGTCTTCGCGGGCTGGCCCGCGGCCCGCGGGTCGGGCCGAGGGTGGAAAAAATCTCACGGGCCGGGCCGGACAGGGTTTTAAAATCTGGAAATCTGAAAATCTGAAAATCTTGTGGACTGGGCCGGGCCGGGCCGGGTTTGAAAATCTGCAACTCTCACGGGCCGGGCCGGGCTGGATTTGAAAATCTGAAAATCTGACGGGCCCTGTCGGATCGAAGACCGTGATCTGAGAATCTTGCGGGCCGGGCCGGGCAGAAACCCCCGAGACACACGTTTATCACAAGCCAGGCTGGCATCACCCGCGAATATACTAGAAATGTGACAATCTCACGGGCCGGGCAGGACCGCACCGCGCCGGGGGGCCGTCATCTGAAACTGTCACGGGCCGGGCTGGGCCGAACACCGTGATCTGGGAATCTCGCGGGCCTGGCCGGACCGACTCGCGATACGCAGATTTCTCTCGGGCCGGGGTGACATGGCCCGCGAATAGACCCGCGTGTTTTGTCGTTGTCGACCTGCGGGCCAATCCGTGAGAAGAACACTCCAAAACCTCGGGGGTTACTGTTTTCTGGCCTTGTCTGTGCCGATATTCCATATTCCGACTGTGTGTACGGCAAATCATATACTACATTGCATTAAATTTCGTAAAATATCGGAGCTTGGGGTCCTATCGGGAAGTGAACGTATAAACTACTGCGAAAATTTGAAATCATTTCATGTAACACAGAAGGTCTAAAAACACCCGGCAAGAAAGCACCGAGGCGAGCAACGGCATGCATCGTCGAGGGCGCGCCGCCGCCAGCGTTTTATTGTTTTTGGCGGCACAAACGGGGAGGGGATCACTGTCGCAGTCTCTCCGGTGGGCGGCAGCTTGAATAGTCGTAAAATCCCAGATGCACAGGCGAGCGATGGCGATGGAGCCACCGATTTAATGAACGAACTCGATATTCTGGCCCATTCGTCGATGCTCGTGTGGTTTCGGAAGTGCGGCGGCATGAAACACTGGGCTTGAGGCGGCCTTGGCGTGTTATTTCGGGCCGCCGGCGGCCTACGCTGGGCTAATAGGAGCATTTGGCGTTCGTGCTGTAGCTTCTTCGGTCGCCGTCAGTTGAGGCTCATGGTTCCTCGCTCAGTCTCGTCTCTGAAGCAGTCGACGACACAGCCCAAATTCAAACTTACATACCCGTCTTGGGCTTTCTTGAGTTTGTCAGGTCGAACCGGAATGGCCTGCGCAAATTGGACTCGATTTTCGACAAACTTGACCAAAAATAGTCCCAAAATGAAAAACATAAACAAAATTTGTTCCCCGAACCCAACCGCGCGCATCACTTGACCCGTGGGATTCTTGTCATTGACCCGCGGGCTTTCTCAAGGGCCGACCAGCCCGGCCCGGGAGAAAGCGACATCTCACGGATCTCCCAGAACTTCACGGGCCCGGCCGGGTCGGGCCGGGCCGGGGCCCATGATCAGAAAATCTCACGGGCTGGGTCGGGCCGGCAACCCGTGAGATTTGAATCTCGCGGGCCGGGCAGGGCTCCGACCCGTAATTTGAAAATGTCACGGGCCAGGCCAGACCGGACCGGCCCCACCCGCGAGATTTGGCCCCACCCACGAAGACCCCTCGCTTTAACGTGCTTTTTCGTACAGTACCTCGATTCGTTCGAATTTCGTACAGTACCTCGATTAATTTTGGTGTCCTCTGTCTCACGGTCTGTGACAAAATTAATTGTTTGTAATGTCGTACCTCTTCAAGGATGCATACGCACACGTACATGAATACTCAGAAGGGACGCTGGGTAATATGCTGTTGCTGTCGCTGGGTAGAACTATCAAGTACCGAAGACAATGCAAGCACTGTTGTACGTACTTAGGCCAATTCCTATGCAGTCGGGTTTGCAGTCAGTTGAAAAAGTACCTTTCAGTATGTTCGCATGAGGTTTTGCCCCAAAACATGTTAGAAATTGGCATTTCTCGCTTCAGAATGAGTCAGAGTTCTCTCCAAGATCTATCTGGGGCTGTTCCCGGCTTCTCCAGGCACCCAGTTGCAGGAAATCACCGTTGGCGACTAAAGTCAGTTAGTTGGCAACAGCACCTACCGACTAGTTATTAGTCGTGAACTCCTGCCGACTTCCAGCTCTAGTTAGAATAACCCTTTGGGGGCCCAGATATGGCAAAACAAAGATGACAAGGGTAGTCTCATCAACCTGGCGACTAGATTCAGTTATTAATAGTTGGCTAACAGCACCTGCCGACTAGCTGTCAGTCGTGAAATCCTGCCGACTCACAGCTCCAGTGATAGCTTTTGAGGCCCAGATATGGCAAAAAAAGATGACTAAGTAAGGTCTTGTCAACCATCGTACATATGTCGAAATACAGTATGGTGTGAGCGCGCGCCGTACGAGTTGTATCATGCAGCACGCGCATCGTGAAAGTCATGGCGTTTAACTTGGGGCACCCCGGTACTCCGTCTACGGTATAGTACCCCTGCAGGCCGGGTTGCTGCGTAAGGCCGATGCCGTGATCGTCACTTTTTATTTGAAAAGTTTTTTTTTCCCTTTGAAAGTCCTAAAAAGGTAGGGCTGTGAGTTTTGTGACTAGAAGTTGCCGACCAGTTTATTAGTTAGCTAGGTATTACAGTTTGTTGCGTGGCTATAAGTTGCCGACTAGTCTATTAGTTGGCTAGGTGTTACAGTTATTATAGTTGCGTGGCTATATGTTGCCGACTAGTCTATTAGTTGGGTAGGTATTACGTTAGGGTAGGGGGCTGAGTAAAAGTTGCCGACTAGTTTATTAGTTGGCTAGGCGTTTCATTTAGTTGCGTAACTATAAGTTGCCGACTACTGGTAGCTTATTAGTTGGCTAGATATTTACAGTTGGTTGGCTGACTCTAAGTTATCGACTAGTTCATTAGTTGGCTAGGTGTTACAGTTAGTTGCGCAACTTAGGTTGCCGACTAGTGTATTAGTTGGCTTGGTACTACATTTGGGTAGGTGGATGACTATAAGTCGCCGACTAGTTTATTAGTTGGCTAGGTATTACAGTTAGTTGCCGACTAGTTTATTAGTTGGCTAGGTACCACAGTTAGTTGCGTCCAGTCATTTTCGGAGGTCTTTGCGTCTCTTGCATCTACGCACATATAACTGGCGCGTTTGTGGCTCGAATTGTGCTTTATTTTGATTGTGAAAACTAAAGTCAGTTAGTTGGTTTACTTTGCCAACCAACTCATAGATATTACTTTGGACCATAGCAATCAGGTCCTCCCGTAGATACAAAAACCTATATTTTCCCCTATTTTTACTTACCGTTGTTGTTGTTGTTGTTGTTCTCACATTAACTCATCGCCAAAATCAAGTCCGTGGTCACAGGACAGGCTCCAATAA
>JAYJME010005004.1:0-10449 GCA_036873775.1 Costaria costata
GGGCTGTCACCATGAGCTCAAACGTGTTGTAAACCCCGGTCGTCACGTAACTGGCTGGTTCCGTTCCGAGGGCACCCTGCTGGAGCAGGGCGGCGAACTGCAATGAACCCCTCACCGCCGCCCACCTCCTCCCTTGTTCGGTCACGGGCAACCCTCTAACCAACTCCGCCGGATGGGGAGGTCGGCTTCCCTCCGGCCATGCCGAGCTGCACGCAACGCAGGGTCTCGGATCGGCATTCCCTCTCGCGATGCGGTCCACCCGGTCCAGCATGCAGCGTGCGTGCACAAACCCTCCGTGGGCACACGGAATGGGTACCCGTCCATGGCTGCCTCCCAACTCCCCAGCAGAGTCATCTAGAGCCCGGCCACAATAGGTACACGACGCATCTGCGTCCTCCCCTCCCCCCCTTTGTACATGCTGTCCTCCGTCGTTTTGGTTTGCGACCCCCTCCAAACCCGAATTTACTGTTCGCCAAATTATCTCCAACTGGCGTTGTTGGTGGGCGCCCCGATCGGTACCGCGGTCGTACCGCAGGTGGATCCTCGGCACTATTTCCGTGAGGAGGAACGTTCTCCGACGGGGCGGCCCTGTCCTTCCTCTAATGGCCACCCCAAACCGATCGTCTCCTCTGTTGGCTGCCCCCTCTGCATTTGCTACAGCACATCTCCTGTGTACGAGCCAACCGGAGAAAGCGAACCTCTGGTCGTCCTCTATTTGCCTGTCGCAGACGCTACACGGCGTATCCGCCTGTGGCTGAGGGTTCGTGTCACTTCCTTCTCCTTGAAGGTCCTCCTCTCCTCTCACGGTGTCGCTCTGCGACAAGTCTACCATTTCCGGCACCAAGTGGGTCGTGCTCCGTAGGCGGAGCTCGGCTTCGGTGACCCTGTTTCTGAGAGAACCTTCATCCGGCGTTTCTGCCGACCTACCGAGGGTGCGAACCTGTTGCAGGAGGGGATGTAAGTCCACCTCTTGGTGAACCTCATGCAAGGCCGGGTTTGGGCACGTGACTAGGCGTGCCCCGCCGACGAACCTAGCTCGAGGGATTGCGTCCTCACAAAACCCAAGAGCGCAACGGCGATGCACGTCGCACAAGCAGGACACTTGCACATGATCAGTCTCCTCAATCAGTCCATGGCAAATGCTGCATATCAATCGTCCCCCCCTCTCGCCCCTTGTGGACCGTGTGGAAGCCCCTCTTCCTCCCTCAGCCGGCATCTCCTGCCGCGCGACGGCTAGTGCCTCTGTCATAACCTCGTTGGTGTGCTGACGGGACCCAATCATATCGGCCTCGCCAACTGTTGTGGTCGCACGACAAGCCGGGCAACGCAAGTCGGTCCCCGCTCTGACTCGGAGGGCGGCGTAGCATGGTAGGTGGAGCCGGTGAGGGCAGCTCCCTAGATATACCATCGGAGCCACCAAGGCCTCGTAGCAAACACAGCAGTCTTCCAAAGTCTCCTCCTGGAGCTGACCTCTTTCTGCTGGCGTCTGCGGTGGTGGCCGTGGTGGCGACGGCGGTGGTTCGGACGTCTGCGAGGGGCCCGCACCCCTCCTACCCGGCGGCAAAGCGGACGTCGTCTGTGACGGCCTTGGTAGCGCTAGCTGTGCCAGCCTAGCCGCTGGCTGCGTTGGCGATTCGAGTGTAAAGACCATACCCGGTGTCAAGAGTGGTGTCCCTGTTGGGAGGCGGGGAGTTGTCGGCATCCGCCGAGGAAGCGGTGGTGGGGGTGATGTCAAACGTTCTGTAACGGGTGCCCTTGATCCTAGAAGCGGAAGGGCGGGCGTCAAGGGCGGCCCCGAGCCCGTTGCCGCCGGCAATTGCATGGTTTCCCGCTCCCGCTGCGGTAAAAGGGGTGTCCCTGGAGATGGTCCCGGCGGTGACGGTACCTGCTCCATACGTCTTGTCGATGATGTCAACCGCGGCGTTGTTGGCTGCTGAGGGGAGGTTCCGTGAAGCGGCTCTGTGGGAGTTTGTCTTTCTTCCCCTCCCTCCGATGATCGCGCGCCCGCCATCGCAGCTATCCGGGTGCGCGCCCTTGTCCTGGTGGATATGAGGTCCCCCTGAGGTACCCTCGTCGCGACCCGCCGCCGTACGCCTGATGTTGTTCCCGTTCCTGTGGACGATCCGAGTGTCTCCGTCGTCCCGTGGGGGTCTCTTCCTGACGTGGTACCACTATCGGGGTGGCGAAGACCCCCTCTTGCCCCCGCCCTAGCATTTCCTCGATTGGGTGCATTACTCTCCTGAGGCCTCTCCCCCTGAACGGGTTCAATAGCTATGGTGTCGCAGCCTTCTTGTTGTGGCTGCCTTATTGTTTCTCTCTGATGGAGGGTGGGGGAGGCGGCTCTTGAGTCCTGAGCGCCCCGTGCCGCACCCGGCGGCAGCGGGGGAGGAAACCCTATCCTGATATGGGCTTCACTACCATGGAGGGCTGCCCTGTAACCATGCTGAATCCTCGCACGTGTGGGTCCACCCACGGCTCCCCTCCGAACAGAGCTCCCCGCTGCAAGGCGGGTGTCTTGAGACATCGGGTTTAAGTCCCGGGATCCCGGTGCCGCACCCGGCGGTAGCGTGGGAGATGACCTTGCCCCATATTGAGCACCGCCGCCGGCGAGAAGCGCACCGCGCCCCATCTGGCTTCTCGCAGGTGTGCCCCCCCCCAAACTCCCCCTCCGGTCAGAGCTGTTCGCTCCACGACGGGCATCTTGAGACGCAGGACTCGAGTCCCGAGAGCCCGATGCCACCGTATCCGGCGGTATCTGCGGACAAGATCCTGCCCTAGCATGATGAGGGTCGCTGACAAGGAGTGGCCATTGCCTCTGCTGACGCCTCTCCATTGTGGATCCCCTCAAAATGCCCGGCTGGGCGAAGCTTCCGATTCCACCGTTTTCCCTTCCGTTCACCGTGGTCTCTGTCTCACCCCCTCTCGCCCCCACCCCAGCTCTCTCCCTACTGGGTGCGTGATCCCCCTGCGCTGCCTCCCCCTCAACGGTTTCTACATCCATGGGGTCATCTTGACTTTGTCGTCGCTGGATACCAGTTACTCTCTGACGGAGGGGGGCAGGGGGCGCTCTTGAGTTCTGAGCGTCTCGTGCCTCACCTAGCGGTAGCGGGGGAGGAAGCCTTATCCTGGTATGAGCTCCACCACCGTGGAAGGCCGCCCTGCACCTATATTGACTCCTCGCAAGTGTGGGTCCCCTCAAGGCCTCCCTCTGAACAATGTTTCCCTCTGCAAGACGAACGTCTTGAGACAACGGGTTTAAGTCCCGAGAGCCCGGAGCCGCGCCCGGCGGTAGCGGGGGAGAGGACCTTACCCACCTTTGAGCACCTCCGCTGGTGAGGAGCGCACGGCAACCCTGCTGACTCCTCGCAAACGTGCCCCCTCCTAAAGGCCTCCTCCGGGCGGAGTTGCTCGCTCCACGACGGGCCTCTTGATATCCAGGATTCGGGTCTCGAGAGCTCGATGTCGCATCCGGCGACACTTGGAGAGAAGACCTTACCCTGTTATGACCACCATTGCGGATCAGGGGCGACCGGTGTTCCTGCTGCCGCCTCTCCGTTACGGACCCTCTCAAGCTCCTCTGCTGGGCGAAGCTGCCAGCTATACAGCTAGCATTTTGAAACCTCAGGACTGCCCCCCTCGTCACCAAGGCGGGGTGGCAGGGTCCACCGCTCGCCCTTCCGTTCTCAGTAGGCGTTACCTCGCCTGTACGATCCCGCCTGGTACAGGAAGGGATCGAGCTCCTTTCCCGACCCCGACCTACTTCTCCTGTGAATCCGGCAGCATGCCGAGACCCTGCCCCATGTGGTGATACAGAAGCACATCTTCTTTCTTCCTCCATTGGCGAAGGGCTTCGTCGCCGCGTGGTTCCTCCCCCAGCTAATTGAGCAGTGCTCGACAAACCTTGACTCCCGCAAGGCCTGCCTCCGTCCTGAGGACCCGCTACCAGTCGTGACGCAGCCCCCCCCCCCTCTGCTCTGTTACTCCACGCTCGAGCAGTGGCTATAAGCTCGGAGAGAGTAAACACCCTTCTTGACGGCAGCGGACACTGGCCCTGGACGGCTGCTGCCCCTCCGCGAAGCAAATCTTCCCGGCTCCGTGTGTGTTCGGATGAGGTAAACCGAAGTCGCTGGTGCGGGCGCACCGGTGCCCCTGATGGAGGAGAAGTAGACCGTTGGCGGATTCCTAAGATCCCAGACAGCGGGGACGGAGCAGCAATGATACTGCCTCTAGGAGGCGATGGGGGGCGGTATCTCGATCGTGAATTTGGTCGGTGCGGTTGCTGATCACCTGATACTGCCCTACCTCGCCGAACCCCGATGATGTGGTGTGCAGATGGATCATTTGTACCTCTCATCGAAATCGACTGGGGGTGGTGAACTCGGATACCTGGCGCCCCCTCACGTTGCGTTAGCGCCGTTCGGTTCGGGGTGTCATCGGCAAAGGTAACCCGAAGCCGCTGTCGCTGGCATCCCAGCCTCCCTGAAAGAAGGGAAGTAGACCGTTGTCGACGTCCTAAGATCCCCCTCTGGGGTAGGGACAGAGTGGTGATGTTTCTTCTTTCAGCATGCGACGTCGAACAGAGCCTCGGCCGCACCCGTTGCCGCGGCTGGGAACGATCCTCTGATGATGCCCGACCTCGCCGGACCTGGACGGTGGACAGCGAAAGGGATCCGGTCCTACCTCTCCCCGGTACCGGCCTTCGCAACGCCTGTTGTTGGACCCCTCCCGATATGAAGGCTCGTTCCTCTGTCCCCGCTCTGGTCCCTGCCTGTGTAGTCATCCTCTGTCCGCTTCCAACCGGCATCGGGACTACTGTTAACCGCACCGTAGCTGTCGCCGACGACAGATCTCCACCTTGCGGCGCCTCAATCAGTTGTTGTAACCCCCCCGTATGGAGGGATGTTCCTCTCGTCCCCGCACTCATCCACGACGGAGTAGTCGTCTGCATCCCGCGTCCCACCGACGGCAGAGTCACCGCTGGGCGTATATCAACTATCCCAGGCGCCCTATCCCCGTCCTGCCGTGCCACACTCGACGGATGTTGCTGTAATCTTCCCTGTGCAGGGGTTGTTTCCCCCATCCCCGTTCCCATCCATGCCGGTGTGGTCATCCATCGCCCTCGTCCCACCGGTAGAGGAGCTGCCGCTGGTTGCATCCCGGCTATCGCAGGCGCCCTACTCCCTCCCTGCTGCGCCCCTATCGATGGTTGCTGCTGTAATCCCCCTGGCGCGCGGGATGTTCCCCCCATCCCCGTACCTATCCATGCCGGCGTGGTCGTGCGCCGCCCTCTTTCCGCCGATGGTGGAACTGTCGTTGGTGGTATCCCTGTGATCTCGGGTGCCCTACTCCCCCCCTGCTGCGCACCTGTCGACGGCTGTTGGTCTACCCCCCCTGGCGCGCGAGCTGTCCCCCCCATCTCCGTACCCATCCATGCTGGAGTGGTTGTCCACCGTCCTCTTCCCAACGACGGTGAGCCTGCCGCTGGTCGCATCCCTGCTATCTCGGGTGCCCTACTCCCTCCCTGCTGTGCCCCTGTCGACGGTTGCAGTTGTAACCCCCCTGGCGCGCGTGTTATTCCCCTCAATCCTATAGCCCCTGGCGCGCGGGATGTTCCCCTCATCCCTAAAGCCCCCCCTGCCGGGGTGGTCATCCGATGTCTGCGTCTCACCGATGGCGGAACTGTCGCTGGTCGTATCCCGGCTGTCACGGACGCACTAACCACCCCGTGCTGGGTCTCACTCGACAGCTGTTGCCGTAACCCCTCTGACGTAAGAGTCCTGACATCCGCTGATGCCGCTACGGGGCGAGAAAAATCCCGCATGCCACCTAGCCTGAGTGCAGGTCTTGTCATCCACGATGGTAAGGTTCTCCATCGTCCTCGCCCTGCTGAGAGTAGCTCTCCTGACGGTCCCCGTACGTTAGGGGGAAGCGCATCTGTCTCCTCTCGCTCTTGGGGTCTCATTCCCCCTTGAACCCCTGTAACCGCCTCTGCATTTACTCGCGCGTTCCCTAGCCGCCTAGGTCCCCCCCCCTCCCCTCCTCTATTGTTATTATCGTTCCATCCCGACATGATGGGCACCCTCGCGGACGCGAAGGTGCCCACACTCCGGCAATACTACACCACCCCCCCTACGGTGAGCATGAGGTCTGCACCTGTTCCTTCCTGGTCGACGTCGAGTACTGCTTCGATTCCCTTTGTTCCTCCCTGCGAAGTGTTCTTCTCCTAGGACCCTCGTCGATTGACCTCTCTCCCTGCGCTTCAGCGTCTCTGCTGTGCTTTGTACATACACTGGTTGTGGTTCGTACAGCAGTAAGCTACTCGCGCCTTAGATGTGAGCTTCCAGAGATCTTCTGCCTGGCTTTCCCTTGGTCTACCAGGACGAGATTATTATCCAATTTCCTTCCTGTCTTTCTCTTCCCACCAGCCCGTTCCAAGCTCCGCTTCCCCTCTCCTCACTGCTCTAAACAAATACATTTCTTCCTTGCAGCACATACTGCCCATCTTGCTTGATGCCCTGTCATCCACCACCTCCACATCCGCTTGCCTCTTCTACGAGGAACCGATTGTGCCGCGTTGGATTTCCACCTTGCAATACGTTCTGCCTATCGTGCTTGATGCCCTGTCACCCACCACCTCCATACCCACTCTCTCCACTCTCCGTTTCAATTCCTCACTCCATTCGAAGCAGCATATTCATATCGACCCTTGAACCCTGTCCTAGCGGGAGATACTCGCAGAAGAAACCGTTGGAAAATTGTGTTTATTTATTTTTATATTAAAATTATATAAAAATTAAAAAACGGGATTTCCGACGAAGAATGGTCGAAGAAGATACACGACGACTTCCGCATGAGCGTCTACATCGATTTTGGAGCCCATTATACTCCTCGCCCCACTCGAAGCTCAGCCCACCCGAACCTTAAACACCTCTTGGCCACGTCCTTATGATGGAAGAAAGAAGAGCCTGTTGACGAAGATACTCGAATATGATACCCCGAGAAATATGGTCGAAGACGAGAAGATACCCTGCAAAAGGATACGAGTACTAGTATCTGGTAGTCGACCCACGGCTTCCTACTATCCACGACGTCGCTGTGGCCCTCAAACTGAACTGACGTTTGGGCAGACGTACCGCCGCCTAAGTTATTTTGCCACCGACCTCCTGCCAGCTGCTGTTGTAAACCTCGGCTGCCCAGTATGTATCTGTTATCCGTTAGTCTACCCGTACGATATGTTGCCTATACCTTGCACCAAGCAACTACGACATGACTGTTGTTGAACAGTGCATTATTATTATTTAGTATTGTTATTATTCTTAATATTATTATTATTGTTATTATTACAATTATTATTATTATTCTTATTATAATTATTAATATTATTATTGTTATCATTCTTATTATTATTATTGTTCTTATTATTTTTATTATTATTATTATTATTATAATTATTTTTATTATTATTCTTATTCTTATTATTATTATTATTAATATTATTATTATAATTAATCTTATTCTTCTTCTTATTATTATTAATCTTATTATTATTGTTATCATTATTATTATAATTATTACTGTTATTATTATTATTATTAATATTATTTTTATTATTCTTATTATTCTTAGTAATATTATTATTATTATAATTATTATTGTTATCATTAGTATTATTATTATTCTTATTATTCTTATTATTCTTATTATAATTATTATTATTATTATTATTCTTATTATTATTATTATTATTGTTATTATTATTGTTCTTATTTTTATTATTGTTATTATTATTATTATTATTATTACTCTCATTATTATTATTATTCTACATATTTTTATTATTCTTGTTATTATTATTATTATTATTATTATTATTATTGTTCTTATTATTACTCTTCTAATTATTATTGTTATTATTATTATTATTATTATTATTATTATTGTTCTTATTATTGTTCTTATTTTTATTATTGTTATTATTATTATTATTACTCTTATTATTATTATACTTATTTTTATCATTCTTGTTATTATTATTAATATTATGATTATTATTATTATTGTTCTTATTATTACTCTTCTAATTATTATTGTTATTTTTATTATTATTATTATTCTTATTTATTTTAATATTTTTATTCTTACGATTAATATTCTTATTATTCTAATTATTATTATTGTTGTTAATATTATTATTATTAATCTTATTGTTATTTTTATTAGTCTTAGTATTAATATAATTATTATTATTAATCTTAAATGTTATTATCATTGTTGATATTATTATTCTTATTATTCTTATCATCATTATTAGTATTATCATTTTATTATTCTTGTTATTTTTATTTTTATTATTATTAATATCATTATTCTTATTGTTATTATTATTATTATTCTTATTATTTTTTGTATAATTATTTATTATTGTTAATCTTATTATTATTCTTCATATTTTTACTAGTCTTATTATTTTTATTATTATTAATATTATTATTCTTATCATTATTATTATTCTCCCTATTATTGGTATTATTATTCTTATTATTAGTATTATTATTATTGTTATTATTATTTTTACTCTTTTTATTCTTATTATTATTATTATTATTAATTTTATTGTTCTTATTATTATGATTATTATTATTATTATTATTATTCTAATTCTTATTCTTATTATTCTAATTATTATTATTCTTATTATTATTATTTTTAGTATCATTATTCTTTTTATTATTATTATTATTGTTATTATTCTTAGTCTTACTATTATTATTATCATTATTATTATTATTATTATTCTTATTTTTATTGTAAATATTATTGTTATTATTATTGTTATTTATATTTTTTTAGTATTGTTATTGTTATTATTTTTAGTAGCAAAATTATTAGTAGTATAATTATAGTTATTATTGTTAGTATTATCATTCTTCTCATTATTATTCTTATTATTATTCTTATTATCATTATTATTAGTGTCATTCTTATTTATTTGATTTTTCTATTCTTATTCTTATTATTATTATTATTATTGTTCTTATTATTATTCTCATTATTATTAGTATTATTATTATTCTTATTAGTATTATTATTATCCTTATTATTTTTATTATTAGTATTATTATTAGTATTATCATTATTCTTATTCTTATTCTTATCATTATTCTTATTATTCTTATTATTCTTATTCTTAATCTTATTCTTATTCTTATTATTAATATTTTTATTATTGTTATCCTTATTTTTATTATTATTATTACTGTCATTATTTTTTTTAATATTATTATTATTCTTATTATTATTATTATTATTATTGTTATCATTATTATTATTATTATTATTATTATTCTTATTATTATTATTCTTGTTATTATTATTGTTCTTATTCTAATTATTGTTATTATTATTATTACTATTATTATTATTTTATTATACTTATTATTATTATTATTTTTGTTAATATTATTATCATTATTATTATTATTATTATTGTTTTTATTATTACTATTCTAATTATTAATATTATTTTTATTATTATTCTTATTCTTATTTATTTTATTATTTTTATTCTAAGATTTATTATTCTTATTATTCTATTTATTATTTTTGTTATTATTGTTATTATTATTATTATTATTATTGTTATTTTTATTATTCTTAATGTTAATATAATAATTATTATTACCATTAAATGTTATTATCATTCTTAATATTGTTATTCTTATTATTCTTATCATCATTTTTAGTAGTATTATTTTTTTATTCTTATTATTTTTTTTTTTAGGATTATTTATATTATTATTCTTAGTATTAATATTATTTTTAGTATAATTATTTATTATTGTTAATGTTATTAGTATTCTTCATATCTTTACTGGTATTATTTTTCTTATTATTCTTAATATTATTATTATTATTATTATTATGATTATTATTATTCTTCTTATTATTATTGGTATTATTATTCTTATTATTCTTATTATTATTATTGTTCTTATTATTTTTACTATTTTTATTCTTATTATTATTATTATTATATATAATTTTATTATTATTATTATGATTATTATTATTATTATTATTATTATTTTTATTATCAGTATTATTTTTATTATTCTTATTATTGTTATTATTATTAGTATTACTCTTATTATTATCATTATTATTATTATTATTCTTATTCTTATTCTTATTATTATTATTTTTGTTATTATTATTGTTATTTATATTTTTTTAGTATTGTTATTGTTATTATTTTGAGTAGCAAAATTATTAGTAGCATAATTATAGTTATTATTGGTATTATTAGTATTATTATTATTATTATTATTATTATTATTATTATTATTATTATTATTATTAGTATTATTATTATTAATATTATTATTATTATTATTATTAGTATTATTAGTGTCATTCTTTTTTATTTGATTTTTCTATTATTATTATTAT
>JAYJME010005005.1:0-10449 GCA_036873775.1 Costaria costata
AATGAGGAGGACAATGAGCGACCGCGATGCCGGCAAACGGCGACGACCAGGGCCTCGACAAAGCCGGCCGTGCACGCAGCGACCAGGACCACCGGGGTCGCCGCAACAGCAACTTTCAGCCGCACGAAGACGGCCACAGCCCCTACCGCGACCAGCGCGGAGACGTAGGAGGTGGCGCGGTGGGTGACGACCCATCCAACAGTTACGACCGTGGTCCCGACCAGGACCGTGAGGGTAGCTGCCCTAGCGACAGTAGCCATCGCGCTAGCATCGGCCGTGACTGCAAGGGATGCAGCCACCACGACCGCAGCAGGGACGGCCGGGAGTGCCGCCAGCGCAGCCGTAGCCGGGACAACAAGGTGCGCCGCCGTCGCAGCCGCAGCCGCGACCGCAAGAAACGCCGCCGCCACAGTAGCCACGGTCACGACAGTGGTAAACGTTGCCGCCGTCACGACGGCCGCAACCGCGTCCGCAAGGAGCGCCGCCGTCCTAAACACGACAGCAACGAACGCCGCCGCCTTAACCGCGACAGCCAGGAACGCCGTCGTCGCCGCAGTTACAGCCTCAGCCGGGAGCACCGCCGCCGCCGCCGTAGCCACGATCGCAGCCCTAGCAGTGCACCCCGAGAGCGCCATCACGGCAGCAAAAAGGGGACGTCAGAACGGCACCAGCAACAGGACCCACCGCCGGGGCGTCAGAAGGAAACACCGCCGCCGCCGCCGCCACCGCAGCGGCACCCGAAGTGGCCACAGCAGCAGCAGCAGCCGCAGCAGCAGCAGCAGCAACAGCACGGGGTGTCAACGCAGCCGCTGCTCCCGACACCAGCGATGAACCAGCCACCGCACCCGATGGGCCACCAGGTAGGCTACGTACCGCAGTCATATAGCCTGGGCAACATGGGGCGGTATTCTCTCGCACATTACCCGCTCGCGCAGGTGCCCCAGGCACAAATGTTACACTAGCCGCAGTCCTCGTCTACGGTATACAGTGGTTAACCCGGAGCACCACCCCCGCATGACCTCCGTCCCACTCCCTGGATTTGGCGGCCGAGCCCGAACGCGCCGAGCTAGAACGCGCCGAGCCCGAACACGATGACGCCTTAACTGGCCGGGGTGAGACCACGCCAGACCGCCATGCACCCAGGGGTGGGGGAACCCAGCAACTCGAAAGGAGCCCAACGGCTAGTGAGCAGGATCATAGGCGACATGAGAATGCTGAAGGGTAAGGACGGTTTCGCGGGGCTGGTTGTAGACCCCGAAGGCGAGCTCTCGTTGAGGAACGACCCGGTGCGGATCGTCGACAAGTTCACGAGGGTCACGGCACAGGTCAAAGCGACGGCTTGGATCATGCCCCAATACCAGTTCACCACTGATGGGATCAACCCTGTACGGCCCCGAGCGGATACGCTCACGCCGTGAAGAGTCGAGTGTTTCGGGAAGCTCGACGTAGAAACCCTGGCAACACGCGACCTAATGCGCTCGCACTCTATGGTGGAGGTACCTTTGGTCAAGGAGGTTTATTCCACATACCTATTGAGGACGTTACGGCGACGGAGTGCTGCCGGCTGCTGGTAGCTGAGGTAGCACACACAGGTCAGGCGCAAAAGAGGGCCTCGGTAGCTCTCGCCGAAATAAGGCTCTTGCAAGGGGAGCCGTCGATGGCCGCAGCTCGAATGCTAGTATTGCAAGTGCGCGCGGCTAATGTAGACGAGATGAGGCCGCACTCTTCGGAAGAAGCCTATTTCTGGAGGTACGTCTCAGGGAGGCCAAGTGGCAGAGCTATGCGAGCGAGCCGTCAACCTCTTCTTCACCAGCACCGCCGACCGCAATGGGATGGAGCCCCTCCTCGTTCAAGTGGTAACGGACATAAAACGGCGACTCACCCCCGTTCACGCGGAACTCAGCAAGCCCCTGAGCGGCTGCATTGTGCAACGCGGAGGAATATCTCGTGGGGTATTTTACGGCCTGGTCCAAGTCTTCCCACTCATCCGATGCAGTCGCTACTCCCTGGCCGCGACAAAAGTGGGACGGAGCCGGGACAGCGTGGTGGCGCTATCGTCAAACCAGAGGCTACCCCTGGAACCGAGTGGGGCAAGCAGTTACCCGCCGAGGGGGGAGCGGAGGGGAGTGGGTAAACTGGCCCCCGGGGAGCCACTTAAGGCGTGGAGGAAAAAGGTAGAGGCGCTCCGAGACAGCGCGTGCGCGGCGCTGGCTGTAGACGGGGGACTATTCTCCGAGGACGGAGAGGAGGAGAACGAGGAGGAGGAGGAGGAAAAGCTCGGCAGCCGCCGACACGTCACTGCCTTTTCCAACGTCCTCGCGTCCACCCCAGAGGCATACGGGAACCCGTTCGTAAGTCGCAAGGGCGGCCGCGACGACCGGCCGTACAACAGGAGCCGGGAAAAGACAGCGAAAAGGAAGAAATGGGAGGAGCTGCCGAGCCCAGAGGAATAGGACCGAGTCATGATAGAAGGCCTGCGTCAGCGGAGGGTCCGTTTCTTCCATGCAAGAGGCTCCGAGTGCCACCACCAGAATGCCACCACCGGCAGAGCATGCCGCTTCTCCCTCGACGAGGACGTCGTACCATACGGGCTGTCCCCGCGGCGCATGAATACCTCGACTGACGGCCCACAGTTTTAGCCGAGCATGCTGATGGCGATCGAGATGTTGGCATTGTACACGGGCGAGGAGGGCGGGGCCAGCGCGGGTACCTCGCAGGTCTCGCGGTCCTGAAGGTGTGCGCCAGGGGGCTTTCCCATGGGGCACAGCGGCCAAATAGGCAAGCGAGCGCAGGAGCGGGGGGAAGGGAAGGAGAATAGCAGCATCGACCGCGCCGCGTCGAGCAAGGGAGGAGGTGCACAATAGGGGGGAGGAGGTCGTACATGACGTTTTCGTCGTCCCCGCACTAGCTTCCTTGGGAGTGGATGGCCCAAACGACGCGGTGGCCATGGGTGTGGGTGTGTGCGTTCGTGTGGCATCACACCAAAGCTAGCTGCCGCATTCCGGTGGAGGTGTTTGTCGACACAGGGGCGGGAGGGGGAAATTACTCCTCTGCGGCTTTTGTACGTTCAGTCGAGCGCAGCGGAAGAGGGGGGAAGCCGATAATTAGCTCGAGGGGGCAAGAGTGGCTGAGGGCGGCCAACCCCACGGGCAGTTCAGTCCCTCCCATGAAATTTCGGAGTCGTGTGAGCTCCCACTGCTGTTTAGCTCGGAGGACAAGGTTCGCAAGGTATTAGTATGGGTGATGGAGGGTCTTCCATATGGCCCTATCATAGGGGCGCCGTTTTTGAGAAAGAAAGGCAGCATTATCAGCTTTGCGGCCGGCTGAGGTTTTAAACCGGCACCGGAGTCGCCGTGGGTGCCCTTTGTCTCGTCAACTAGCGCCTCCAGTTCGAGGACGGCGGAGCGGAAGGCAGCGGGCTGGCAGGCAGCAGTGTTAGGCCGAACGAAAGAGAAGTCGGGCCGGCCGCGATCGTGAGCAGGGCCACGTGTTAGCAGTTCTGCGCGGTCAAGCCTGCCCGTGGAGAGGGGGAACCGGCAGAAATAGCCGATCTGCCAACACAACCCAGCGAAGGCTCGGCGGGCTGGGAGGACGATGGAACCCTGCAGTGGGGGTTGCGCCCAGTCCGACATACGGCGGTGCCGGGCAACGTCAGCGTGCAGGTAGACGCTTATGCCAAGGGAGTCCAACCCCCGGACAGACAGCTGGTGGTGGTGAAATCGAAGGCCCCGTACAATATGGAGACGGGGGCAGAGCTGGGAATTGCGCGAGGGGCGCAGTGGTGGTACCCAGGAACGCCGCTTCAGTGCAAGGTGGTGATCCGTTCGAAAGTACTCTCGACCCTGAAGCAGGGTTGAGTCGTTGCTCGTATTTACGCAGTCAACACCAGCAACAAAGAACGCATGCGGATGCTGCTAAACCCCGTCGAGCCGGGGGGCGGAGCGACGGGGAGGAAGGAGCAGCCAGCACTTGTGGCGGAGGAGGAAGGTAGAGGGGACGAGGCCGACGTGGTGGACTTGACGCCGGCCAAGATCGCGCAGACGAGCGCACCCGTTAAGGCAGCCTTCATTCGAGTATTGGAGAAATACAGCCACTTGTTTCCCGCAAATCCGAAGATAGTCCCGGCGTGCAACAGCACGAAGCTGCAGTTGCCTCTGACCGACAGCAATTGCAAGCTACACGCGGCAAAACAGCGACGGTATTCGCCGGAGGAAACGGACATGATCCAGAGCGAGGTGGAGAAGCAAAAGAAAGCAGACATCATCCGTCGATCGCAGTCAGCGTGGGCGGCAACTTGCGTGATGGTGCCGAAGAAGGATGGCACGGTGAGGGTCTGTCAGGACTATAGAGGGCTGAACGCGTTGCTGGAGTCCAACAGCGGGGGGCTGGGGGACATTGCAAGCATCTTCGACAATATGAGGGGCGCCACGTGCTTCACGTCCATCGACCTAGCGTCGGGTTTCACCCAGCTGGAAATTGCCGAGGAGGACAAGCACAAGACAGCTTTTCGCGACGCCCGGGGTGAGCTGTGGGAGTTCAACCGATGCGGCTTCGGGCTGAAAACCCTCCCTTCGGGCTTCGCGGCCTACGTAGGGGAGGCGCTGGGTCCGCTAAAAGGAAATGGTGTCCAGAACTGGCTCGACGACATCATCATCCACACCAGGCGCGTGGAGGGGCATGTGAATCTGGTGGAGAAGGTACTGGAGCGGCTGCACCAGTTCGGGCTGTCGGTGAACCTGCCCAAGTCGATTTGGTGCGCCCCGCAACAGGAGTTCGTGGGCATGGTGATCAGCAGATTGGGCGTACAGCCATCACAGGCGAAGATAGAAGCGGTGGCTAAGCTCTCCCGAGCCAAGACGGTGGAGGAGGTCAGGTCGCTTTTGGGCATGGGCAGCTATCTCAGGAAGTTCGTTCCCGGGTACAGTTCGCTCGTAGCGCCTATTTCGGACCTGCTCAGGGACAAGCGGTTCGCATCGAAAAGGGCAAGGAGGCTCCCAGTGCCGTGGGGTCCAGAGCAGGACAAGGCTCTGAGGGCACTGATCGAGCTGCTTGCATCGCCACTGATCCTGGCGTTGCCTGACTGGGAGGCCAAGTTTCAGATGCACACGGACGCCAGCGAGCTGTGTGCTGGAGCCGCGCTTACGCAGGACACCCGAGGAGCAGAGCGTGTTATCGGATACGCGAGCCACCGATGGTCAAGGACGGACGCCAAGCGGTCTGCGACTGCGCGAGAGGTTATGGCGGTATAATGAGCCATCGAGCATCACAGGCCGTACTTGTGGGGGAGGAAATTTGCGCTGATCACTGACTGTTCCGCGCTCACGTGCCTGTTCAAGAGTCAGTCCCTCTCGTCGAGGCCCCATCGGTGGACGCTCAGGTTAATGGAGTACGACATGGACCTCCAGTGGCGGCCGGGGGCAAACCACCAGCTTCCGGATGCCTTGTCGAGGCTGCCACTGGGCGACTCGCCGGGCACGGACATCGACGACTCATTCCCAGACGACTCCTATACCAGGACCACATACCGAGGCTCCAGGGGACCGGTGCTCGACGGCGTGCTGCTCAGCGAACTGGGGGTGGAAGAGGTGGACAAAGCCAACGGGGGAAAATGCCGCGGTGGTGAGACTGGTGCTACGATAGGGGGGTTACCTTTAAGCCCTTTTTTTTTCACCCGATCAGAGCCACTCGGAAGAGTGACTTCCCTATATGTTGGCAGTATTAGGCTTTCATGCTTTATTCGTTTCGCGATATGCACCAACTTGACATTATTTGTTACGCTGAGATGAAGACAAAAAACAAAACTATTTTGAGAAAAGGTATTGGGTCACTCACCGGAGTAGCCCAAACGCGGTAGTGAAAATCGGGGTACCCCCCCTATCGTAGCACGGCTAGTGACTAGCGTAATATTTACCCCAGGCAAAGCCGCAGACGCAGGCACTGAGAGCGCCGCCATAACATCTTCAACAGTAGAGCGCCCAGTACCCGTGGTGTTCTGCTGCGGGGGGGGAGGGGGCCTCATGGCGGCGAAGGGGCTGGTTGCAGTCAAGGAGGAAGCCGATCACGACAGGAGAGCGCTCGAGTGCGTCAGGGCAAATGGATTGGACGAAGGAGTTTGACTGGTCAGAGCGGAACCTGGGGGAGAGGATTGCAAGAGATTCCTAGGCGACCTGAGCCCGAGCGTAGTGATGGGAGATGAGTCCAGAAAGCCAGCTCGGCAGAGGCCTGGTGGAGCAGCAGCCCTGGCAAATAGTATGGTGAAGGCCTTCATTGATTCGACCGCCAGGGTGCTTGTGCTGGAATGTCGCCCGAACCTACTCCGCTCGACGGAATGGGAGCAGGCGGTGCTGCCAGCGTTGAGGGAAGCGGCGTGCGTGGTGGAGACAGTCGATCTCGCAGCGAGCAATGTAGGGGTTCCGTCGGGGAAGAGGAAGGCGTTCGCTGTCGGCGTAAGGAGTGGGAGGCCCGGAGGGGAAGGTGATAAATGAAGGGAGTGGAAGCGGGATCTCGAAGGGCGCGACGCAGGGTGCACCTCCCTGGGTCTTTTGTTTGGGAGGAGTGGGACCTACTTCCTTAAACGGGGGATGGAAGAGAAGGGAATCTTTTCTTTTCAGGACCCCATTATCTCCATCACCAGAAGGAACGTATAGACCGCACCTCTCGAACGCAGGAGAGATCGGTCAAGCAAGCGAGCTGAGCCTCGCAGAGTACAAGAGACTCACCACCGGCCGGGCGGACTACAGGATTCCCCCATTCGTCAGCAGGGGAACAGCGGCAGTGATTCTGGCAGACTTTGCCCTACCCCTCATGGAAAACGAGGTCCTGTTGGGGTTGTGGGCAAAGGGGCTGTTGACGGACACACCAAGCAAGAGGGGGCGACTCCACGGAACAGGATCACTGGATGGTTTGCAGGCGATCTTCAAGGAGGATCTAGCTGAGGTCACGCCGGCAGTTACGAGGTCAAAATCGGGCGTAGGGAGATGCAGATCAACAAAGGAGCTAGCGCAGGGGCCAACGCCGCCCTCTCCCATGCTGGAGCCTTCGATACCGCCACCTCTGTTCAACCCACCGAAGGCTCGCCGCCGCAATTAACATCCCAACCTCAGTTGAGACGGCAAGAACCGAGCGCGGAGTACCCGGGGCCGCTTCCTTCCATGATAGGCCGGGTAGCGGAAGTGCTGCGTGATTCGCCCTGACTGGCACAGCGGCAAAGGGAGGATGCGCGACTGGACCCGATCGGGGGCAGACTGCAGGGGGATGGTGACAGACAAACGCCGGAAGGGACGGTGAACTATGTTCTCGTCGACAACGACCTGCTTTGGAGCGCGCTTCAGGGGGGGGCGCCGAAGTTAGCCATCCCTCGAACACTAGTGCCGGGCGTGTTGGCACTCGTGCACCGCACTTACGGCCATCCGGGCGTGGCGCAAACCCTCCTGCTGGTCAAGGGCAAGTACCGATGGCCGACTATGGCCCAAGACGTCAGCGAGTACGTGCTATCGTGTGGGTGCAGGAGGAGGAAAAGAGCACGGAGCCAACGAGTGGCCATCATGCCTCCCCGGTTACTAGTGGCCTTGGGATGTACTCGAGATGGACCTGCAGGATGTGAAGCAGGTCTCCAACGCGGGAAACAGGTACCTGCTAGTAGTGGTGGATCGAGCCAGCAGGTTCGTGTCTGCGTACCCGTTAGAACCCAAAGACTTTGTGGGCGTAGCGAGGAAACTCCTGGAGCTGTTGCTTACGTTCGGTGTACCGCTGTCGATTAGGAGCGATGCCGGGGGGGAGTTCATGGCCAAGGAAGTCGCCCACCTATGCCAGTGGCTGCGGGTAAAGCTGGATCACGGTCCCGCTGACTACCCCGGCAGTCAGGGAGCCGTGGAAAGGATAGACGGGTGGCTCCAGGAGGTACTGGCGGAGCTTTGCAATTTTTCGACGAGGAGGCGGGACGATTACGTCAAGGCGGCCTGTTGGGTTCAAAGGATCACGCCGGACCCGTGCCTTCCCTAGGGGGGGACACCCTTTAGGGTCTTGTTGGGCCGCGACGCGCGCACAAACCTGGACGCTCTCACCCCGGCGCTGGACGGCGACGGATTTCGCACGTGTTTGGACAATTTCGTGGCGGAGAAGCACCAGGCGTTGTTGGAACTGCGAGGAATCTTGAAGAAGCGGCAGGAGGACAAGAGTATGCGACGCGCACGCCACAACGCGACTATTCTGCGGCACTCCTCGGGCGAGCGGGCGTGAGTGGGAGACCTGATGCCGTTGAAAGAAGCAGACAGTAAGATGGCAGACAGTAAGATGGCGAGGGAGGGCACTCACGCCAACCTGGCGCACGAACATTGGACGGGGTCGTGGCCGATGACAGCCATCAAGCAGCCAGGCATTAGCTACCAGGGGACGATGAGCGGCCGACGGATCAGGAGGAGGACGGTTTCGGCAGCCAACATCAACATATTTCACTTGCGGCCGGAGCATCTGCGCGATGCTTTCGAGGACGAATTCGCGCATTTGGCTTGGGGCGCGGACTTAGGGTTGGCGGATACCTCCACGGTAGCGGTGCCACTCTACACTCTGACAGACCGGCAGGCCATGGAGAGCGAGGAAATCGAATGGGAGTGGCAATACCGAGGGCTCTACCAAAGTGGGACCGAATCGGAGTGGCTACCGGAAGAAGAGGAAGTGCCGGACAGCTTCACCCCGCTGCAGTTCGACGTCTTCCACGCCCTATGGGAAGCGTACAAGGGCAAGGGCTGCCGACCTCGGCCAGCGAAACCATCGTCAAAGGTGGAACAGGACGGGGCGCTGCGAACGAGAGCGCTGCCGGAGTTTCCGGAAGGAACACGGATTAGGCGGTCGTTCGTGGGATCTGATGGGGGGAGCCAAGTGGCGGTGGGGCAGTAGACGACTTCCAGCCACCGTATTGGCGAGTACGGTACCCTGATGGGGACTGGAAGGAGCTTAGCGGCAGCCAAGTATCCCGAGGGGCCTAGGAACACCGGAACGCCGCCAGCCGGGGACGACCGCCGCCAGCAACATGCGGAAAGCGGGAACCGCGGACCGGTTAGGGTGGAGGGGGAGACGCAGTTGGCTGCTGGAGTGCTCAGTTTTGCTCCGACGCGCGCTTGCGTCGGGCAGGGGCGGTGTTGTAGCGCCGAGGAACGGTTACAGCGCGGGGGCGCTTGCGAGAAGGATAATACGACGCGCGACGACTGTGCCGATAAGTGTCACGCGCCTGCGGTCATATCGTATAGGGGCAGGAAGGGTCCCCGGTGTGGGAACGCCTTCGGTTTCGCGTAGTACACCATTCTCAAGGTGATACGTAGCGAAACGACCCGGCGTGTAGTCAACGCCACCAAGAGAACGAAAGACGTGCAAAGACAAGCGATCAGTGATACCCACCATTCCAGGCCTACACCCCGTGGGTACTGTTGTCCCCATCGCGTCCGTTATCGTGCTTGCCCCTTCGTGGATCGTCCGCATTGTACCTGCTCAAGCCCCACTCCGCCCATCACGTGAGCGCAACCCCCTCCATCTTGTACTGCACCACGAACTAAACAACAAGAGGTATAAGCCAGTCTCGGATAGCTGTAAGGAGCATGGCCCCTTCAGGGTCCGGGGCTGAACCCTCCTGTTTCAGCTGTATTAGTTAAGAGAACGGGTACTACATCAATACAGTAGAAGTGCGGGGGCATGTCAAATTGGGGGATCCTTGTGAGCCCTCCAGCACCGCGGTGCTCGAACATAAAATAAAATAAGTGTGCGGAGCTTTGCATGGTGTGGGAGCTGTGGGCGTCTTGCCAGCCCATCATGTTTGAATATGCTCAAGGCATATTGGGATACGCGCGGACACCTCCCGCGGACCCCTTTTCCCTGCCCCCCTCGTTTAGCTGAAAAAGGCAGGGGTATACCCCCATTTGACCATTTCTCTGTATTATTTATGGTATTTTAGTATCATAGTTGAAGTAAAATTCATACCATTTGGTTTCATACCAAAACACATACCAGGTACCTGACATGTTTTACACTAAAACACATAGACTACCGGTACATGTTTTGTTTGTACTATACGAAATATATGGATTTCTTTGGTAGAATTTACAATTGGTCCCATACCTGGTACCCTTTGCTTGTATGGCGTTTAGTGTTCCATATAACAGGAATACTATTAACACAATCAATCGCATAATATTGGTTGGCCTCTGAAGGGTTGGCAGGATTTACGAGATGTGACACTGCTGACGCCCTCAAGTACAGGGAGATATCCAACATAGATCACGTACCAGTCCGACATTTAATATAGGGCCGATCCGGACGTTTATGCTACTATCTTGGCCACAATGCGAACAATCTGGATTTCGTTTTTTTTACTGTGTTCACAATGATCTGGCAGTCCAAAGCAACGAAAACAATATCCAGCATGACTCAATCATAACCTTCATATCCCATCACGAAGCA
>JAYJME010005006.1:0-10449 GCA_036873775.1 Costaria costata
TCTGACGGGATCCTGGTATGAGGAGCTCTATATCTCTCCCCCAGACGGGTGTTGGCGAAAAGCTGTACTCTTAATCTTAAGACCTGATGACCAAATATAATCGATCATCTTGGTAGTGACCCATGCTACAATAGAGGCGCATCGTTTTTTTTTCGGAGGCTCTTCGCTTTAGGAGCTCCATATCACACCCGAAAACTGTTTTTGAGTAAAACTGGAAGGGCAGCCCGATGACCAAACCCACGGACTAGGCATTAAACGTAAGTCATAGTGCTGAACAAGAATGACATTCAGACGATTTTGGGTTAAGGAGCCCCGTTATTCAGAAACAAAAAACATAAAAAGTGCAACCTCTATCGTAGCACGCGTCTACTCTTAAGACCTGATGACCAATCCCAATTGAAACAAGGCCATGGTGTAAAAAATCGAAAAAAGGCTGTAGACTCAAATACAATCGATCATCTCGGTAGTTGCTCAGCCAGAGATGTGTTTGACCGATACGATAACCCTTTGAACTACCGCAAAAAAAAGTATCCCACACTATTTCCAAGTAGTTTGGTCCCCAAAAACCGTTTCCGGCTCTGAAGGGGATATAAGCGCTACCGCTGTCGTCGACGTTCCTCGTATGTTTACGCAACATCTTACTCAGAGTGACGCGCGCTACGTATACGATATAGGGGTAGAGCGCTTTTTTGACCAATCAAATCGAAGTATTTTTCTGGATCTCTCGACCGAGGAACTTCCTACAGTAGCACCCAAGGTCGTTGGAATACGTATCCGCGAGACACCGGTAGTGCATCCGGTTGCACTCATGGTTTCCTTTCAAGGTTCGTTTCGGGCGCGAGGGGGGGGGGGTCTGCAGCGCTCCCCAAGAGAGAAGCCCCAGAAACTAATCGGTGCACCCCTTATCTTAGCCTGAGTCTAGCTAGCTAGCTCGTCGTGTACAGTAGCTTCTGGTTAAGACTTCCTCTAGGTTTATCCCGAAAATAGTCGACGATACCGGCGGTGCTCCGTTCGCGTGATACAGGAACCCAGCAATGCAGGGAAGGGTTGACGAGCTTGCCGAAATAGCTGAAGCGCGGGACGACGAGAAGGAGGAGCCCTTCCGGGTGATGATGGTCGGGGACAGCACGATGGAGCATCAGTACGGGGTAATTTGCGCCTTTCTTGGGGAGAGGGAAGGGCGCCGCTTCGATCCTGAGGTATATTTTGTTTGGGGAGGGGGAACGAACGATGTGTCGGGTTTGCGGTGTTGTTGTACTCGTACAGACATGGTGGACAGGCGTTTTTGGACTGTTCAGAGATATCATTGATACAACAGCAAGTACTTGTCCCTCTGTAGCGCCGGTTAAGACGCATGCTACGATTGAGGTTCACCCCTTTTTTTGTCTGGAGATCCTCACTCGAAGCGCTCCATACCAAACCCAAAAACTGTTTTTTGAGTAAACTGGAAGGGCAACCCCCTTGAAAACGAACATGGACTAGGCACATAAAAGGAAAGTTATGTTTCAAAACGAGAATGACATTATTCCGACCATATTTGGTTAAGGAGCCCCGTCATTCAGAAACAAAAATCCGAAAAAGTTCTACCTCTACAGTTTGAGTAGTGCCGGTTGCCCACTATGTTACAGTGCCTGTATTTTTGGCTGTCCACACCATACCAGCACTCGTAGAAGGGCCACTGCTGTATGTATGTACTTCGTGCTCTAGATTGTTCAGGGCAGGTATTATAGCAGTTTATGCTGCCGAGTGGAAGCCGTAATATAACCTACACGGTCCGGCACAGGTTTCCTGGATTGGCTCCGCACGGATATTCATCGAGGAGATACACGTTTGCGGATGACGGGGCTCTTAACCTATTAATTATCACCTGAACAACTTTTCTTCGATTTGTTTTGTGTTCTAAACGTAGCCCATGGGGCTGTGTATCGGGGCACATATAGCTCATAATGTTGGGTATAGAGATCGGCGCTTATGTGAGGAACAGAGCTCCCCTGTTGAGGAGCCCAGGAAGCTTTAGGTTGCTGTTTAGACTACACCCCCACCGTACCACGCGTTCTCACATGGGCTGTGCCTGATGTTTGGTGTGCCTGCTGTTTGCTGTTCCTGCTGTTTGGTGCGCCTGCTGTTTGGTGTGCCTTTTCGTTGATGTCGACACACAGGAGTCTCAAAACGGCACCCCGGGGTGCTGCGTGGACACGGCGGAAGGGGGAGGCCGAGGGCTATGCTTCGACTACACGTGGTTTCGTTTCTTCAACCCGAAGGGCGCAGCGGACAAGGAGACGGACGCGTACTACTTCGGGAGTGGCATGCATTTGTTTCACACCGCACCCAACCCACCCTTGGTGCCTATGCGGATCATAACGTGAGTTTTATGCGCAAGCCGTTCGAGGGTAAGGAGGGGGGTTGGGATCAGGGTTCCAATCAGTGTCAATTTGTAAAAAATATACCTGTTATTTAATTCTTCTCCTTTCCCTCTTCGCGTGATACTGCTGTATGACCGTGCCCTATTCCATCTTCCCGGCTCGTGTTGTAAAAAGAGACCGCAGCGTGTATGATCATCCCAGCCGAACCAGAGCTATACACTCCTCGCCCCCCACCCCGCCTAGGTTTCGCAGCATCTTCCACATGTTGACATAATAAGCGTGCCGAACACGTACGCGTGGATTGGCTCGGGAGGTGGATAACCTTGCACAGGTGGTGGGTGCGACTTCTCTTGTGTTCGGATTCCCGTTGTCCTTTTCGTCGAGAACTGGTACTACGGAATGATAGCATTATACCCCCCACTCATTTTAACTAGCGCGTTCAGGCTAAAACTCCGGCTAGTGAATCAATCATCACCTAGATCTAAAAAAAAGCTACTCTTGCTTTTTTTATGTTCTCTTTGCGCAGCGTAGCACCCAATCTCACGGTGGTCCATACCGCTGAACAGCAAAAACGAGTATACATACACCCTGGTATACGCTTAAGACTTGCAACTAAATAGTGTAGTAGTGGCTCTTCCGAGTGGCTCTTTTACATCGGCTTAAGAAGAAAGGAGCTTAAAGATGCCCCCCCCTGGCCTGTCATCCACTAGCAAGCAAGTAGGCACAAGGTGCCGAAATTCGCCTTACGAGCGGTTCATGGTAGGATGCAGTTCACCCTTCGCGCGTCTCACCGAACACCTCACGGCGCTTCGCGCTTGGTGCAAGCAATCAATGTCTGTCTAGTTGGTGAAAACCTGACGTGCTCCGTCTTGGCATATTATATAATTGGGGTGCGAGGGTCTACGGCCACACGACTACGGCCTTGCACGAATTGAATACACCCCCCCCCTTCCCCGAGTCGTTGTACGACAGCCCCGCCAACCTTTCTTTAACGAAGTCGCCGGTTTTGAAACCAGCTCCCGGCCGTATCTCCTGAATTGCGGTGCCCCTGGCCACCTCGACGTCATCGTGCGATAGTCCCTCGCATCCTTCCTCGTGTCGGAACAGCCACGAAACGTTCGTTAAAGAAAAAATCGCTGGTTTGGGAGGGGGCTCTATCGTAGAAGCAGACTGGGTGTCCACAAAAAGTACCAGTCCCCTACGCGCTGCGATAGGTGTAGCTGTTTTGTCTGTCCACAAAAAAAAACAGTTCTGACGGACGGTGTTCCTCAACGGAGAAAAAAAGCCTCATTTCGTTGGAAGAGGGGTGCCACAATAGAGGCACTGTAGCATTTTTTGACTTTTTTTTGTTTCTGAAACATACAGATCTCCTTTAACCCAAAATCACCAGGGTGTCATTTTTGTTTTTGCAATTCCATTTTTGTTTTGGATACCTAGCTAGGGCCATGGTTTGTGTTTAATCGGGTTGCACTTTTGGTTGACTTCAAAACCAGTATGATATGATGGGTTATAAGTACAGAGCTCCTAGCGTGAGGAGCCCCAGAAGAAAGAAACAGGTGCACCTCTATCTCTATCGTAGCACGCCTCGGAACTCCATTTCGACCACTTGACTATTTGCAGGAGAACAGTGTTCGTTACATGCCTAGGAAAGACGGTAGGAGGGCTATTCTCATATCCCGCTACCGCGTTAAGGCCTCTCGTAAAGACGGGTGCTACGATAGAGGTAGCACCTTTTGGCGTTTTTTTTGTTTCTGAATGACGGGGCTCCTTAACCCAAAATCGTCGGGGTTTCATTCCCGTTTTTGAAACATTATATTTATATGTGTGTACCTCTAGTTCATGGATTGTGTTGGTGGTGTTGCACTTTTTTGTTTTATCGAAATCCCTTTGCGGGTGAAGTACAGAGCTCCTAGCGTGAGGAGCCTCAGAAGAAAGAAACAGGTGCACCTCTTATCTCTATCGTAGCACGCGTCGGAACTCCATTTTGACAACTTGACTATTTACAGGAGAACAGTGGAAGACGATAGGGGGGGCTATCCTGATTTCCACTACCGCGTTAAGGCCTCTCGTAAAGTGTGGCTCCTTGCCGGTATGATACCTACCTCCCTGCAAATAGGAGTATTTTTTTTAAATGCTTTAAAACAAAACAAATTATCGCCAGGTGATGCATGCCGCAAAAAAAACAGAAAACAAAAACTTGGCAGCACTCTGCGAGCAAGACAGGGTTAGCCATACTTCCGAGCGCCGGCTGAGCACAAAGGGTCTATTGAAGGAAACCCTCCTCTGCCGTAACGTATGTTGTTCTCGAAATCGGTTGTTGGGTGAATGAAGTAGAGAGCTCCTGAGGCAAACAACCTCATAAACATTCTGGCTATATATACCCTTATCGTATAGCAGCAGTCTGCCCAAGGTCATTTACATTTTAACGGGAATTTTCAAGCTGCTCAGGGAAGGATAGTGATCCGAGGAACTTCAAAAGATTCTCTTCCTAGAATCGCCTTCCTGTGTACGTATCACACGAAAACGTTGGACAATATAACAACACAAAATGTGTTAAGGGTTTTACGTTATTTAATTTCGTCTTTATATAATAACGCTGTCTGTGGAACTGGCCGCCTGGGGTAGGAAGAACGGGAAAAGTATGAGCGTTCCTTCTCTCGCCAGTCTCGTGTCAAGCCGTCAAGGGTTCGGCGAGGGAGCTCGGATAGAGTGGCCTGTATTGTCTGACCCAAGGCCTGCGGGGGGGGAACTTTGAAAAGCCCGGCGTGGCTCACGTTTTATGTAATTTGTATTGGCTTTTGGAGAGAAGACACCAGCAACACCCTCAGATTCTCGTTGAGAGGGGCGCTACGGTATTAGCCATGGCCGGCTCCAACCCGATGGGTGGCTGTGCGGGGTCCTTGCGGGTTGCAGGCTGATCGAGCGAGCGGGCTATCTTGTCATGCTTGCCGTTGCCCGTGAAATAAACAAAATACATACAGGGGGGTTTCCATTCAAGAATATTGCATTTTTAAACGGGATGCTTTTGGTTTGTGTAACCGTCATACGTTTTTTCGCGCAAAAAAACTACTACTGCTACTGTACACAACACCAGTTGCACTGCGGCGTGCTGCAGCTGATTCGTTGCTGGAGGTAGAGTTTGAGGCAGCCCATCCGGTACTTCTTCTGCTGTGTCCCCCAGAGTAGAAGGCCTTGCACTTCCACTACTGTTTAGAACACTGCTGTTGTTGCTGCTGCCGAGATTTTTGGGCGTGTCGCGTGTGGTGTGTGGGGGCATTGTGGATCCCGCGCTGGGTGTTGTTCGCCTGATTGATGCAGTTATGAAGGGAGGGGTTCCCACCGTGCACACCGACGGAAAAATCCTTTTTGCTTCCACTCTCCTAGTAATCGATTGTCTCAGGTGGCAAGGATTGCAGGTGTTGTAATGCGAGGGTGAACAGCGAGTGACCGATCTCGCGGAACCCCTTGGCAACTCTGCCCCCCCCCCGTTTTTGGAGACATCTGCTTGGAGCCTGGGGACTGTCTGGGATACTCCTTTCTCTTAGAGTGAAGCCGTTTTGTTTTGCAGTATGGCCTACCTTCTTCCTATATCGCCACCCATAAGACACATGCTACGACAGAGGTGCACCGGTTGTTTTCTGAGGGTCCCTATTTTCAGGAGCTCTGTATTTACCCACAAACTGGTTTTAAGTAAACTGAAAGTGCATCCCGATTAGCAAATCCATGACCGAGGTATACAAAAAAAATCGCGCTGCCAAACAATAATGACACCCCACCGAGTTTGGGTTAAGGAGCTCCGTCATTCAGAAACAAAAACGCCAAAACGTGCTACCGCTATCGTAGCACGCGTCATGACTGGCCGATGGCATGCAGATGGCTTACTGGTGGTTTGCCGATGGCTGCCCGCTGGCTTTTACCAATGATTTATCAATGGCTCACCGATGGCTCACCGATGGCTTACCGATGGCTTACGGATGGCTCACCGATGGCTTAACGAAGACTTACCGATAGCTCACCGATGGCCTAGCGATGGCTTACGGATGGCTCACCGATGGCTTAACGATGACGTACCGATAGCTCACCGATGGCTTACCGATGGCTTATCGATGGCTCACCGATGGCTTACTGATGGCTCACCCATGGCTTAGCAATGGCTTATCGATGGCTCATCGATGGCCCACCAATGGCTTATCGATGGCTCACCAATGGCTTACCGATGGCTTACCGATGGCTTACCGATGGCTTAACGATGGCGTACCGATGGCGTACCGATGGCGTACGGATGGAATATGAATTGCTTACTGATGGCTCACCGATGACTTAGCGATGGCTTATCGATGGCTCACCGATGGCTTACTGATGGCTCACCGATGCCTTACTGATGGCTCACCGATGGCTTAGCGATGGCTTATCGATGGCTCATCGATGGCTCACCAATGGCTTATCGATGGCTCACGGATGGCTCACCGATGAGTTACCGATGGCTTACCGATGGCTTACCGATGGCTTACCAATGGCTTACCGATGGCTCACCGATGGCTTAACGATGGCGTACCGATGGCGTACGGATAAAATATGAATGACTTGCTGATGGCTCACCGATGGCTTAGCGATGGCTTATCGATGGCTCACCGATGGCTCACCGATGGCTTACTGATGGCTCACCGATGGCTTAGCGATGGCTTATCGATGGCTCATCGATGGCTCACCAATGGCTTACGGATGGCTTACGGATGGCTCACCGATGGCTTACCAATGGCTTACCGATGGCTTACCGATGGCATACCGATGGCTTACCGATGGCTTACGGATGGCGTACCGATGGCGTCCGAACGGCTTACTGATACCGATGGTTCACCGATCGCTCACCGACGGCTCCACCGATGGCTCCACCGACGGCTCTACCGCTGGCTTAACGATGGCTTACCGATGGCGTGCGAATGGTTTACCGACGGTTCACCGACGGTTCAACGATGGCATACTCCTGTGTTACCGATCGCTTACGGCCCACCGGCTCTAACGAATCCACGTGGTTGCTGTGCACACTGACAGGTGGCTTCACTACGAGACCCTTCTAGAGGCGACAATTGAAGCTCTCAGGGGAACCAATCCGGACGTCAGGTGAGTCCTTAACTGGCGCTACGGTGTTACAGCGTTATTCTCTGATGCTCCTTACCGCGTTTAGGGTGAGCACTGACCCATGCTACGAGGGTAGCTTTGACTGCTTCTTGTACGATAGCCCCCCCCCTAAAACCGCCGATTTTCTTTAACGAACGTTTCATGGCTGCTCGACACGAGGAATGACGCTAGGAAACAAATATCTTCCAATAGTTTTATGTTTGCGAAGGGCTATCGAACGATGACGTCGGGGTGGTCAGGGGCACCGGATTTAGGGAGATACGGCCGGGAGCTGGTTTCAAAACCGGCGATTTCGTTAAAGAAATGTCTCTATGTTGTCCTCTTTTGATCTTTGGTTCTGTTTTTTGTTCCTTTTCGCTTTTCGTTTATTTTCTTTTTGAATTTCTTCTTTTCTTTTCGTTTTCTTTTGATTTATTTCGCTTTCTCTCTTTCGACGCGTGACGGTTGCTGGCGTATGAATGAATGCTGTGCCCCTGTCGTACCCAGCACGATGGCATGACAGTGCATTGTATAATACAATGGATTATTTATTGTAACGCATTATCTCTGTGTCCCAGCTTGTGACCACAGAGCGTGTTTCTCCTAGGGTGAAGAATCAACGAGGACAATGGGTGTTCTGGATGTCGACGAGTAGAAGAACGGTTTAATGCCAAGAACACACACACGATAGAGGTGCACCAATTTGTTTCTGAGGCTCTTTCACTTGTGGAGCTCCATATCACACCCGAAAACTGATATTACGGGGGACCATAGTAAATAGGGCCAAATATTGTTAGCAATAACAGGGAAATATGTAGGTTTTGGCGTCTACAGTAGGTTCTACTGTGTCTACAGTAGGTCCTATTAACTGTGGACCAAATATTGTTTGTAAAAATAGGGAAATTTATAGGTTTTGGTATCTACAGTAGGTCCTATTATATCTACCGTAGGTCCTATTAACTATGGTCCCCCGTAATATAGATTTAGTATTGTAATCGGGGAATGTGCTGGTACCCCCGTGTGATTCAAGGATTATGAGACCTAGAATATCTTCAATCGCTTCTAGCTCAACCCCATGGCCACTGACTGACGGGGTTCCTTAACCCGAAATCGTTGGAATATCGTTCTTGTTTAGCAATACGGATTTTGTTGAATGCCTAGTGCATGGGTTTGCGCATCGGGCTGCTCTTCCAGTGTACTCAAAAGCAGTTTTCGGGTGTGGTATAAACCTCCTAAAGTGACGAGCCTCAGAAGAAATAGGTTACATCGTAGCATGAGTCCAATAGGAGCAACTACTGTTAGTTAAAAAAAGGAAATGTACACGAATGTTGTTGTTCTAAACCCTAACCCTATTAACTACGGTCTTGGTCCCCCGTAACATAGTGTTATATACACTCAGGCCGTGGGATATTTCTTCGCGTTCAGCGTATGAAGTAGATCTAAAAAAAATACAGATTTTGCGCGAGAGGGTTAGACACATACCAGGTACATGCTACGATAGAGGTGCACCGGTTGTCTTCGGAGGGTCTTTATTATCAGGAGCTCTGTATTTACCCGCAAACTGGTGTTGAGAAAACTAAAAGTGCATCCCGATTAGCAAATCCATGATCTAGGTATACAAAAAAATCGCGTTGCTAAACAACAACGACACCCCACCGATTTTGGGTTAAGGAGCTCCGTCATTCAAAAACAAAAAAAGGCCAAAAAGTGCTACCGCTATCGTCGCACGCGTCGTTACAAAGGAGCGTTAGAAACTGCTGTACAGTAGGTGCGTTCCTACCCTACCTAGCAATCGCACGGTAGTAGCTTGGCTCAAAATTGTTTCCGATCGTTTGAGCTCCTGAAGTGAGGGCCTACCGGTTACGTAGTATGACAGCAATACAGCAATAGCGTCCTCGTGTTATTCGAAATATTTGCTTTAAGGGCTATGGTCGCGCACCTATTAATAGAAGTGTTAGCGGGGTCGTGCCAACAAATATCTCCGAAGTCATGTTTCGGTTGGACGCGTGCTACGATAGAGGTAGCACTTTTTGGCCTTTTTGTTTCTGAATGACGGAGCTCCTTAACCCAAAATCGTCAGGGTGTCATTCTTTTTTTACAGTATGACTGTTTTGTATACCTACGTCATGGGTTTCTTAATCGAGTTGCACTTTTTGTTGACTCAAAACCAGTACGTGGGTGAACTACAGAGCTCCTAAAGTGAGGAGTCTCAGAAAAAAATCAGGTGCACCTCTATCGTAGCACGCCTCGTTGACATATTGAGCTTCTCATGTGAGGAGCTCGACAAGTAAGTGGGGGAAACTTACCGCTTGTTCGATAAAATGGTTGTCACACACTGTTCACGAGACAAACGGCTTAATCCTAGGCAATGGTTGATGGAGTCTGATTGGCTTAGGGTTAGGGTTAGGGTTAGTTATATTTGTCTTGTACACAGGGTGTGTCAACCATTTTTTCGAATAAGTGTTTAAAGCTCCCTTCCGTAGCTTACCGCTTATTCGAGGGGAAAAAGGCTGGCACACCCTGTCTACGAGACAAATAGAACTAGCCCAAACCTTAACCCTAAGCCAATCAGCTCCAATCAACCAACCATTGGTGAGCATTAAGCCCTTCGTCTCGTAAACAGTGGGTGACAACCATTTCCTCTACTGCAAAAAATATGGCACAACACCCTAGTCGTTCTACAAGAATAGCCCTCCCAGCCTTTTCTTTCTTTAACGAAATCACCGGTTTTTGAAACCAGATCCCCCGACTGTTTCTCCTGAAATAAGGTGCCCCTGGTGTGCCACCCCGACGTCCTCGTTCGATAGTCCCTCGCAAGCAAGAAATCATTGGAATATACGCAGTCTGTTGTTCATAGCATCCTTCCTCGTGTCGAACAGCCATAATAAAACGTTCGTTAAATAAAACCGCTGGTTTGGGGGGGGGGGGGGGGGGGCGATCGTAGAAGGCGATGTACAACCCTACCGGG
>JAYJME010005007.1:0-10448 GCA_036873775.1 Costaria costata
AAAAGCTGTTCATATGTTACCACCACCCGCCCACGGCACCCTCTCCATTCATGATACCGTTTGGCACGTGTGATGCATTCGTTATGAGTCAGCATCACAGCACCATCGCGGAAACACCACTCTTCCCCCGCTCCTCCTCCGCCCCGCCCCGTTCACTTGCGCCGCTTCGGCAAAAGAGACATAAACGATACAAGGTCACAAAAATGTCAAATACCAGGTTCACAACATCCAAAAATATCCAAAAATCTAACATTCATATTATATCGTATCATACCAGGTACGTCGCACGCCGTGCCGAGACCCAAAACAGACAAAACCGGGCACGGAGATACAAGACCCAAAAAAATCGAAGAAGGAAGAGAGAGTGACACACACGCGCACGGCCTTTATGCGCGATGGTAGCGCCCTCGTCCCGCCTCCCCTCCATGCGACGAGCGCTGACTGGTCCATGGGTCTGGATCCGAAGATCGCAGATGGAACGCACCCGTGGACAGAGTATATCAAGGCTCCCCGAGGGAAAAACCCACACCCGGCATCTGCAAGATTAGGCAGCCTCTCTATTTGCTACCGAGGAATGCATACTACTATTAATACTACTGCTCTGTCTGCTACTGCTACTAGTATAAATAGTAAAATTACCACGTGCACTATAGCTACTATAATTACAGCAGCAGGTCTAGTCGTAGAAGTAGCAGTAAGCAGTAGCAAGTAGTACTCTGTAGCTGCTATTAATACTACAACTGTCAATATTAGTATTAGTACTATTACGGGGGACCATAGAAAATAGGACCAAATATTGTTAGCAAAAATAGAAAAATATATAGTTTTTGGTGTCTACAGTAGGTTCTATTGTGCCTACAGTAGGTTCTATTAACTGATGGTCAAATATTGTTAGCAAAAATAGGGAAATATATAGGTTTTGGTGTCTGCATTAGGTCCTACCAACTATGGTCCCCCGAAATACTACAGCAGTACTACTACTACTGCTGCTACTGCTAGCTGCTACTACTATTTAAATACTGCTGCTGCTGCTACTACTACTTATAGATACCACTACTACTACCACTACTATTTATAGAACCACTACTACTTATAGATACCACTACCACTACCACTATTACTATTAATAGTACTAGTACTACTAGTACTACTGCTACTACTACTGCTGCTACTATTAATACTAGCTGCTACTATTACTTAAATACTACTGCTGCTGCTATTACTACTACTTATAGATACCACCACCACTACTACCACTACTACTACTACTACTACTACCGTACAACGAGAACGTTGCGTCGCCCAACACCGACGCCCAGCACTGCGGGGCGGCCGCTGGGGCCCAGACGCCCTCCCCCCCCCCCCTCAAAAGCCACCACCATAACGCGGAAAGTCCAGGACAAAAATCCCCCCATCGGCGAAACACAGCATGATGAGCTCCTCTCCTCTACACAGAGTTAATACACGTCCGTTTCGCGTACAGAGCGTTGGTTTACGACACGCCCAACAAGGGCTTTTGTCGTGCCCTGCCTGCCATGTCCTGCAGATGGAGCTGCCCGTGCGAACCTAACACGCACGAAGCCTCTATATCCGATCCAACACGCGAGGTCAGCCTTCCTTCTTCCTGGCGCAGAATGAATGCCTCGCTCGCTCCCCCCCCTCCCCTCCTCCTCCAGCCCCACGGTGTATCCCTCTCCCAAGATCTTAAAATATTCAATATTCCTCTTTTGCCCCTGGTCGGTGAAAACCCGACGTGCTCCGTCGCGGCATTGTAGGGATGCGAGGGTCTTATATGGTCTTAGGACTACGGCCACGCGTGACCATGAGTGCACCCCTCCCCCCCCCCGCCGCCGCGCCTCTCTTACTGTACAAGTAAACCTTCACGCAATGAACATGATTCATGCACACGAGGGAAAATTGTGTACGCACTGGCTGCTGCTGTAATATACGAGGAGACGAGGTTCAAATGTTCTGAATCGATGACGTATACCTGGTACTACTATATGATACGACACCAAGGACACGACACGGAGGTATCAAAGTGGCTTTCTGCCGACCGAACCGATAGTACACAAACACGCGCGCGAGGGGGGGGGAGAGGAGATGGGGCGTTTACACGGAGGCGTTTTGCCGCCCCTTCCCCGGCCAAGCTACAGCAAGCAGTGGCTCTCCCCCCTTCCTCCCTTCCTGGCGCGCTTGGGGCATCGTAGACCTGGACGCCTCAACTACGGCCTACAGGCAGTGTCCAAGCTGCTTCTGTCCCATAACCATGATATGAACATAAAAGCATGACGTAAAGAGCTAATACGAGTGCTTGACAATTGCTGTTCATCACATGTCCACAAACTCGGGCCGCAACTGCTGTACCGGTATACATGGTGTCTGCACGTACCCAGTCTGGCATGAAAAAAAAACAGGAAAGATAAAATGGCAGAACCCAGTCTGGACAGTTCGGCGATGCGCATGGTACGAAGACCCCCCGAACTCGCGCACTATTAATAGTGAAATAACATATCATACGAGCTCCAAAGGAAAGAAACGTACGCAGCTATAATACCAGGTACTGGTGTGCTTTTCTCTGATATCATGCTCTGGTACTTGTGGTACTAAAATCAGGCACCTGGTGAGGTTTTGCGTGTTCACTTGTTCACCCTACTGCTGTAACCCTGACCAGCTTGCCAGCAGAGTACAGAGCACCAAGTACCAGGTACACGGCGTGTATATATATGCCTTTTGCTCTTTACCAAAACACACTCCTGCAATCTGCAGGCCCCACTTACAAGTGACGTGCATCCTGGTACATATCGTATGATACGATACATTTACACGAGAACACGAGAACGCTTACGAAGAGTCGGCTTGTGTACTCTGCCAGTACGCCAGTATCATACTCGTATATCAAGGTGACCTCCAAGGGCAGAGGCGAAAACACACATGTTTCGCGGGTAACATTCGCATTAAATGTATACCGGTATGTACTCGTACGCCGGAGTACACTGAATCTTGGTACATGCTGCTGTATGCCTGGCTGGTACACATCATCATCATCTTCATCAGGTGCCTGGTTACCTGGCATTTTCATTGCGTACGCACTGCCTAATATACCTGGTAGATACCATACGACTACACAGTCAGGCTTGCTCTTGCACTTGTAAGGGAAATTGCTATTGCAGTGTACGTGAGATCAGCCTGAGGCAACATGAAAAAACACAGATGATACACTCCGCACTCCGCAGATGAAAAAAAAAAAAAAAAAAAAAAAAACTCACCGCGTGCTGAAGGGGGTAGAAGGCCGCACAGAGTCCATGAGAAGGTAAGAGGCGAGGGAAGCCGAGGGGCCAACGGGTCCGACAAAACATGAGCAAAAAAAAGGCAAACACGAGAGAGGAAACGCAGGTGGGTTCTGATTTCAAGGTGTGTGTGTGTTCTTCACATTAAACCGTTCTAGAGGTACGAACACATGTGACATGAGGCAGGATTCGATGTTGTCTTGCAGGTGCTGCGCTTTGTTCGTATTGGTACAAAATTTAGGCGCACTTTTTCTGAACTCTTGTGACTGACTGTACCAGTACGTCTATCATATGGACTTTGTACGTACGAGGCATTACGAATCGAGGAGGAGGAACTTCAACACAACGATGAAAACTGCTGTGCGCGTGCGATCTTCTCCATGGTCTACGAGGCCACCGATTATATAAGGCATTGTGTGGGACGGAGTAGCCCAGCCGTGCCATTGCTGTAATGCACGTCGCAACTCGAGCAAAGCACCATGAAACTTCGAGCATGCACCGCAGCAGCAACAGCAGCGCCGGTACGTAGCAGCAACTTGATTCATAAATAACTCGTACGTGAGAATGCAAGAAAGAGAGCATATCGGCACTACTGCCTGCTGATGATGCAGACTGGACACACCCCGAAGACACAGAATCAACCCAACGCAGGCTCACCGTAGGGGAGGTTGATGTTCTCTGTCAACCCGAGCGGGTCGAATCCGAAGTCGCCCACCATGGACCCGTCCAGCGTGGCGGGGCTCTCGAGGAAAGGCAACGCCTTGCTCTTCGCCATCATAACGGTGCTCGACGAGCAGGAGGCTGCGTGCTGCGGGGCTGCCTTCACGCCGAACGATCCACTCGGCACGGGCACGAAGGCCTGGGCCCCAGCACAGCACATAGCAAGCACAGCGAACGACTTCATGGTATATCTGTGTAGTACGTGTTACGTTCTCGAGATCAGCAGCGACCCGGGTAGATAGATAAGTTCGAGAGCTTCCTCGAGCAAAGAGCAAAGTTCGTTCGTTTGCGTGAGCTTGCTTGATAGATTAGATAAATAAGTAAGATCTGGAATTTGCGCATATTCAAGTCGATGGTTTGCTGTGATTGGCTAAAACCATCCGAGTCGGCCCGTTGTCGACCTGTTCAGTATGTTTTGCACCGAAAAATGTTGAAACCGCCATAGCCAGCGGCGGTCTGGTCGTCATCTCGCCATCGCGCTGATCGCCCGATCGCTGAACGATCGCACGATCGCACGATCGCACCCCACACGACTCTACTGCCTCCGCGCCCCACGGGGTCTCGTGAAGCACTAATAAAGCCTTGCGCACAGGGTGGGGTCACCATGTCATCAACACAGTGCTGTAGGTGTTGCAGTAGTATCCTGCGTCCCCGTAACACGTCGTCTGCGAGCTGTGATGAGATACATAGTAGGAGGAGTGGACACGCCCCCCCCCCGGTCGAAAGGTAAATCAGTTTTGACTGCCAAATACCTGTATATTCGACGCGGGCGGTACGAGTAGAAGCATGCAGTTCAACTCCCTGATGCCTACGGCTAACTGATCTTACCGCATACCAGTACGACGGTGTGTAACGCGCACCCTCGGGGTGGAATTTCAGAGCTGGTTTCCTCCCAGACCCGGGAAGGACAAACCACGAAAATATGGCCGCTCTCGGAACAACAGCAGATATCTCATCGAGATTCCATAAATGCGTCGCTCTACCGGTCGTCGAGGAAATCGGTTTTGAAATTCGCCCGAGGGCTTACAGAGGGGTGTATGTTTTACACCGTCGTCGGTAACCAGAAAGAGGTTGACGACCATCAGCAAGCACGGCCGGCGAAAACAACACTGACAAGCCGCAGAACCGCGTAATAAGCAGCAGCAGAAGCAGCTGGCAGCGCATCGAGTTGTAAAACGCACGAGCCCCAAGAAGATGAGACACTATTCCATCCACGGCAGTTACTGTTTCTTCGTTCGAATTGCAAACGCAACATTGAACAACTAAACATATAATTCTTGTTGCGGGCCTCGGCAGTTACGAAATTGTTGTCAAAGAAGTATAGCAAGCACTACAGTAGTACGCGACATGTGTTGAGAATTTGGGAGTTACGAATTTCAGCCTGAGATTTTTCAAAAACTAAGAACTTACAGCTACGTAAGCATCTGTGCTCAGCGAGGAACTCTACATCCTATATACAGCCTTCAAGAGCCTACGCTATACAGCCTTTAAGAGCCTACGCTCAATGTTGAGATGACAATAAGCCACGAGCCTTCGCCAAAATATAGGTGTCGCGTACTGTATACTCGTACTGCACTACAGTAAGTCTACTGTCGTGTCCGCGGTTTTTCCGACTGTCGTTTGGCCTTGTCGCCAAGGTATTGTGCACCGCACACCACCCCCAATAATAAGGGACATCGCGGGGGGCCATGGTGTGTTTTTTTGGTGACGCCAACGCGATGTATGATTCGTTTCCAAATCGGAAAATCAACCCAAGCGAGGTGGTTGTGGTGCTGCCCGCAAAAAAATCGGCCTATAAACCGAAGAAGTCGTTCCATTGGGTGGCAACCTCTTCTTTTTGTATGAAAAAATGAATAAATCAGGTAAGCCATGGTAAACCAGGAACAACACGCCGACATGCCACGGAAGACGTCAGAACGGAGATAGATAGCTTTCAGATGTATCCGCTAGAGAGTCCACGTGCTGCGTGCTGCCGCGTCGATCACACACCGCGCATGCATGCAGGCACCTCACATATGGCGGGTTACGGCTTTTACCCCCCCCCTGAAATCACGAGGTTGACGGCAAAGAGGACACCGCCGTTTTGCCTCTAACCTTTGACGTACGATAGCCCCCCCCCACTCGAAACGCTTGCCTTGTGCGCACACAACCGGCATACCCTGGTACACATTTACGCGGGGCGCTTTGCTCGCAGGCGCTCCTGACAGCACCGTCACTTCGAGGAGCACAAGCCAAATATGTACCTGGTATTTATTAACTGTTCGGTGCCTCTATTGTTACTGGCACGAGTATACTGCAAGAGAGCGTGCTTGTCGACACAGCAGTGGCGGTATCATAGCTATTCGGGAAAGACATACTGTACGTCTAGCTCTACCAAATAAAACTGCCGGTAAGACATACTGGTAGGCTCTAGACTATAATATCTCTAATAATACTGCCACGAGAATACTGGAAGCGAACGTACTCGTCGACACAGTGGCTGTACACAGCTATTCGGGCATGCCATGCCTGACACCTCTCACCACTGCGAGTGCTATCGATATTCCGAACGCGACGCACGCAGCACGACCGCACGACAAACGCAACAGCAACACCAGCAGTTCGAGCACGAGTACTACTCGAGTACAAACCGCCTTCGTAGAGAATCGCTCGATATTCGCGTCCGATGTTCGAAACCGTACCACAACTACAATAGTAATGTTGCGCTGCTGCACTATTACGGGGGACCATAGTTAATAGGACCCACTGCAGACACAATATGACCTACTGTAGACACCAAAACCAAAATATTTCCCCATTTTTGCTAACAATACTTGGTCCATAGTTAATAGGACCTACTGTAAACACAATAGAACCTACTGTAGACACCAAAACCTATAGATTTCTCTGTTTTTGCCAACAATATTCGGTCCTATTTACTATGGTCCCCCGTAATACGAGTATCTGTGGTAAGCGCCGCATTATCAATACCACGGTAAAATACACACTGCTATTCGCTGCACAGGGTATCACAGGTGAACTGCGCTTCAGCTTGCCGGGGACATCATATATCTGTCAAGAAGGCGCAGGGCAAGACATGCGTGGAGGGGGGGGGCGGGGGCGGGCGAGTGGGGAGTGGGGGCATATCAATAAATTGTCAGCGAAAAAGTACCATCGAAATCGTAATAGCGTATGCTGATACCTGGTACCAGGTACGAAGTATCATAGGCGCGAAGAAGTGTGGCAGGAAGGTGTATGATATGCACTGTTTTACGATATTTTTCAGCAACCTGTGCGCCAATCACATCGCCTATTTTACATTTGCACTATTAACACCACTAGTCCGTGCAACCGCCCGGTCCCCAAATAACGCCAACATTTCCGACGGGGGCAACAAATAGCCGTCAGGGTGGTAAGAACTACCAGGCTTACGAAGATGAAATGCATACCAGGTATGCGTTTCGTCGCGGCGAGCGGGATGCGACGATAAAAGCCGCAGTCCAAGGCAGTAAACACTTTTTCCCGCCTATGATACGACATACCTGGTATAACACAAGCAGCACATGGTGTAGCGTCGGCGCGTGCACAAAATAAATAACTCGTTTTTCTTGACCGAATGTTCTCGGCGTTACGGCAACATCTATCGCAGCTGCAGATAGGTAGCCAAAGCGTACAGTCGGTGCTGGCAGAGGCAGGCGGCCCGTGCCGAAGAGCGATTTTTGACGTTGAGTGCGGCAAGCACGCCCGAGGCACTTGCCAAACCTGGCCTAGTTCTAGGTATTACCATGCTACGATAGAGTGTCTTGGCGCGCAAAGGGAAACAAGGCTACCCCCACGAGTATACACCAAGCAGAACCAACAGCGTGATTGGGAGAGCAGGGCTCTCTTTATGTCCCGCCAAGCGCCGCATACCGTACGACAAGCGTCCGAATCTTCTTTCTTTCTTCTTCATCGCACGCGAAAAAAAAGCTCAAGAGCCCCCCACCAATCCCCAACACATACAGCAGTAGCGCGGGACTTCGACGACGCCAAACGACGGAACAGCTGCTAAGCCGTCATCGGCACGCTACAGTGGGGGTCCCACTTTAGTGCGATGGTTCGCCAGGCGATGAAGACCACACTAAAGTGGGACACCGAAATACCCCGGGTTAGTGCCGTACCGCGTTAAAGTGGGTCCCCACACACCGGTGGTGCTGTACCGCACTAAAATGGGATACATAGCACTTTCTGTAGAATGCACCCAACCTGAGAAGTGCGGGAGCCGCATTAACGTGGACCAGAGCTCCACAGGTAACTAAACCGGTATGTAATGGAGCGATCAGGACATCATTACGGCCCTGTACAATGCGCTGATGTACAGCACGATCGGTAGTGGGAGACTTGCGGTTGTTGCGTATGAATTGTCGTTGTGCTGGTACTACAGCAGGACTACTGGGCCTAGACCGTACTGAACTGCTGTTTGCAGTGACGTGGGGGCGTGTATCACAGGGGAACCGCTCACTTTAAGGACCGGTCCCACTTTAGTGCCGTTGCCGCACTACAATGGGACGGGTCCCACTTTAGTACGTCAACCGCACTGAAGTGGAACGCAGTCGTGACAAGCAAATTTTAACGCACTAAAGTGGGACCCCGAACTCACGGGAACCGCACTAAAGTGGGACCCCACTGTACAGAGATTTCTCGCGTCATGATCTCTGCTACGTATCACCACTACGATGTACACTACTGGTGCTACTACTACTACCACTACCACTACGCTACTACCGGTATTACTACCGGTACTACTGCTACTGCTACTGCTACTGCTGCTACTACGCTACTACTACTACTTCTCCTATTCCTCCTGCTGCTGCTGCTACTACGCTACTACTACTACCTCTTTTACTCCTCCTGCTACTACTGCTCTAATAGCATCACTACCACCACAACCACCACGACTACTACTGCTACCACTACTGCTCTACTACCATCACTACCATCACCAACACCACCACTACTACTACACTATTACCATAACTACTACCCTTTCTACTACTGCTCTTTTCACCTTGCGGTTGCGAAGGCGCCAACGAGAGACCCCAGCTGCAGCCGTTCCGACCCCCCGTGCGCCAGGCGCTCCTCGGTGTTGGACATTTCGTCCATCAGGTGCACCATCACCGCCGGTGGCAGGTCAATCTCCATCACCTTCAGTGCAAGCTCCTTTTAAGCAAGGCCAAAAAAGCACAAGAACCAGAGCAGAATACAGCAAAGCAGAAGAAGCAGAGATGAATCGGGGTGCAAAAATGCACAGAGCAGAGCGAAGGAGAAGCCAATCGATCACCTAGTCCACCAATCAATCAATCAATCACTCAATCAGCATATCAAGTCGATCACCCAGTCCACCAATTAATCACTCAACCAATCAACCAATCAAATCGATCATCCAGTCCACCAATCAATCACTCAATCAATCAACCAATCAAATCGATCATCCGGCCCAATCAATCAATCACTCAATCAATCAACCGATCAAGCAACCCATCAGTCCACGAATCAATAAATCAACCCTTCAATCCACGAACCAATAACTCAACCCATGGAGCCAATTAACCAATGAATATACCAATTAGCCAATCAATAAAAAAATCAACCAACCAATTGTCCATTCAATCAAGCAATCAACCAACCAACCGACCAACCAGCCAACCAATCATCCATCAATGAACCACGCGGGCGACTTGGCTGGCTTGGCGTCGTGATCGACGCGAGCGCTTTGGGCGCGCGCAACCAGCCGAGACCATGAACCTAAGAGGAGGCGACGACGGTGGTGTCACTTGCTTATGTCTTCCCCCTCGAGGAACGCTGTCAGAAAATGAAACATGAAAAAAAGAAAGCATGCAGCCCGAGCATGAAATGTGAAGAAAAAAAAAATCGGCACGCGATTCGCCTGAGAAGAACGCACCTGCACGATGTCCCCGAGGGAGTATCCCTTGGTCGTCGTCAGCTTCAGTAGCCCGTCGAACGCGTCCTGAAATCAAGGGCCGATAATGCAGGCAAACAGATCAGATCATGTCGGCAGACGGGCAAAGCAGACACGCATGTAGGCAGACACGCACCCAGGAAGAGACGCATCCACGCGAGCAGGCAGGCGAGCATGCAGGCGGGAAGCGGGAAGGGGGGGCTCAAAATATATAGTCGGAACGGCAGCAGGTCGCGGACGCGTCCTCTAAGCGGCGGCGAAAGTGTCCTACCGCTGTACATATTTATAGCTCTCAGCTGTAGATGACTTCCACCTTTAGTCCTACGTGCCGTTCTGCACTGGTTTGTGCTTACTTGGGCGGTGTTTGCGGTAAGCCTGTCAATGGTATGGTGGTTCGAGTGCCCACCTCCAGGGAGGGGGGAGGGGGGAGGGGGGGGGGTACTCGTTTGTTGCTTGCCTTAGTCATTTGACCATTGGCCACGCATCCCTTTCGAGACGGA
>JAYJME010005008.1:0-10447 GCA_036873775.1 Costaria costata
CTAACCCGAACCCTAACCCTCACCGTAACCCTAACCGTAACCCTTAACCCTAACCCTAACCCTAACCACAGATCCCTAACCACAGATATTCCTCGACCCCAATCAGATCGGGAATGCCAAACCCTTGTGTGTAAAACATGGAGGAAAAAACGTACGTGGTAGGTTAGATAAATGTACAATATGTACATCGTCCGACGATGATCGATTTACGATATTTTTTGAATACTTGAGCGTACTGCTAAACCATCACACATCGCTATTAGTAGCGGAAACCTTTGACACATCCCTGCACTGGGGATCGTGTGGGCTGGCATTTTTTGTCTCAGCTGTGGTTCTCAGTGGTGACTACGTTGAAACGTGCGCCTTCGGCTCCATCCTCAGAAGTCTTTTTCTCTTGTTTCGTCCGTACGATTTCATTAACCCTTCGAAAATATGTTGCTGGGGGCCACCGGATACCAGTCCCGATAAGTATCCTAACATGACAGTTTATATTTTGAAAAGTGCGATGTGCAACCCCCCTTTCGCCCACTTGACGCCTTCATACCACATCGACGCGATCCCTTCCGACCTTGACCGAGCACAAATAACCCTTGAAATACACTACCACCGCTGAGGCGGAAATGGAAGAAGCTAATCGGCCGCAGATATTATATATCGCCACCACGGCGACCTAAACGCATATAAACCCAGAACAAACACACAAGAACGTGGACGGCCAGACGTGCAAGTTGTGTATCACGATCAAACATGTCCCAAAGTACGCCCGGGGCTCCAACCGTTCCCGCACTTGGCACGTTGATGCCCCGCCGACCTGACCCTTTCCGACCTTAAGCTCTCGAACTCTACTATGGATATCCTTTATAATGCCGCCAGCAGCGTAAAAAAAAAACACCGTTAGGCCATAAACATTAAATATCGCCACCACAATGACCAAAATATGCGACAGCCCCAACGTATTGTCCAAGCTGCGGTAACTTCGAATGATACCGTTTACTCTCACAGGAGGACGAATGGTATTTCAGGTGTTCTCGCACACCGTCATTGCACCGAGAAAGCAACCGCACGGAGAATGAACGAACCGATCTCAAGTCAACAACATACGAGACATATTAAACAATACAAAACGTAAAGTCTGGTTTGAATAAATAAAAATATGTCTCCCCGAAGCAGGAACACAACGCAGAAGAAAACACCCGAAACAAAAACATACTATCGCTCAACTATTTCGTCATTTCGACATTACTCCCCGTCGGATGAATCCATCTAGTTATACCCCTTTGGGTATGATTCGACATTCTTGCTCAATCCGGTTTACCCGCCTGCATTGCCAGTGGCACTTAGATGTCGATCCAACCATTAGCTAACGGCTGTAGCCCCCAGATAGAGGTCTCTCGCGCTACCTGTGAGGAGCCATGCTACTAATACGTACTCTAGCAAGAGTACTACAGGATATATATATTGAACTAATAGTACCAACAGTGCGGTAGGGTGGGGAAGTAGTGTGCTTCAGTAGTTTCACAGACGGGTGATCTCTATGCCTCACCGAAAAAACGTTTTCACATCAATTATGCCAGCAACCCGTAAAGCACTCCCGATAATTCCTAGGAATACCTCAAACAACACCGTCGGGATACCTCAAAAACCCCATCGTGACAAAACCCGGGCAACCAACCTGTCACGCAGTTTCTCGGCCAGAACATGCTGGGTTCCATACCACCTCCTTCACAGTAACACGGCTTCCCTACTATTCGCCTGTCATTGAGGTGACCCATGTCCCCCACCCCAACTCCACCGTGCTATTGAATGCGCCGCCCGCTTTAAGTAAGTATGCGTACAATCATCAAAATATCTCGAACCGGGCTTTTCATGTCGAGAGTCTAGATATGTTCGCTTCAATGAACGCCTACATGAGCATTCAGCAAACCCACTACCAATAACGGTAACCCACCACAGGTAAATCCGCTCCACTTTAAAAGGTGCCCCACCGTCGAGGGCCCGTTGACTCGGTCTTTCTAGGCTGTCTCCGAAATACGTTACCAAAGACCCTGATACTGTGCCGGCGTGTGACTCACAGGGCAAAATTTGATGCGTCTGAAATAACTATGACGTTTTGGTTTGCTGAGACGCGCGTTAACGATTCCTCATACTGGGCTCCCATCATTTCCTCCGCGTTAGATGGGTCAGGGCAATGCAGAAGCATTGACGTCGGTTCGGGGGCTATATTTGTACCATGCCAGGCCTTAGCCAAGAGCACGGTTTGAATCAACAACGCGACAACCATGAATACATTCGCGACGATCAGCACACCCCCGAATATCGATACCACCCCTGACCTGTTGTTGGAATCGTTCGCTTTAATAAGAAGAGCTACGTACATGCTAGCCAAGACTACGCCGTTCCCCCACCTGTACAGGCTCGTGTCTGCGCTCCGTGCAAAGGGTGACATCCACTCCGAGACAAACAAGAACACCGCAGCGAGCGATAGCACGACCGCTATCTGATTCACGGTGTTGGGAATGAGAAACGCCGACGCCATCGTGAGAGTGACACGGCGGCAACACTCCACAACCTCGTAGTAGTATCGCGACGGCCTGTACGTGCCCGAAATGTTGCGAAACGGCTGGAGGTGGGCCACTGTCTGTCTATCGGTCTTCGTAAGAAATCTACGGTTTCGAACAAGCCACCAACAGAAGAAAGCTGGAATACCGACAGGGTATACTACAACCATCAGGGCCGCGTAAGCAGTGTAGACGTCGTGCCGTTTGGTGGAGCACTTGAGACTATAGTCAGCCTGGAGATATACCTCTTCGTCGTCGAGCGCATCACAGATAAACGTCTGAAATATAGTGTACGATATCGAGGAATAAACGAAAAATATGAAAAATAGCGCTGCAGAAAGGTGCTTGTTCTGCACCTCGGCCATTTTACGGATGGAGTGTTTGTATCTCTTCTTCGCTACATAGCATGCGCCGGTAAGCACAGATAAGACCACCAGCGGTGCGATCGTGGCAAGCAGAAGACGACTGTAGAAGTCGTGTGAAAATAGGCACGAGTACGACATCATAACGCCGATGTCAAAGGTAGCGAAGCGTAGGTAGGACAGGAATTTCTCGTACTCCTCCGGATAGACATCTCCGGCTATCTCGGAAAACTGACGAAGAGCAAAGGGACAAGCGACGTCGGTAAGGCGCTCGAGCTTAGAAAGGGAAACCTGTTGCGGCGAAGAGACAACAAAAACATGAAAGTTACGAGCAAGTACTCCGTATAGTTTTTAGTAATAGGCGACAGAAGCCTATTGTCGTGCTCAATGTTCAGTAGAACCTGCAGTACAGAGCATCGGAGCAGCTGTGTGCCTATGACTATATGCTACCTTAGATTGAAACACCGCAGCGGTTCAAACGCTGAATGTTCAAAACAGGAGACCTACATGTACCTACTCTAGACTAAGGGTTAGTAGATTGTATTGTGATGGCTTTTCAAGGCCTGGAACTATTGTTCTACACGGTTTAGATCCTCTCTAAGCTTGTATAGAGCATATCAGTACTCTAGACGTCGTATGTGTCTGGAGCACAGAAGAACGCTAGGCTTCGAGACACAAACGTTCAGCACCCTCTCTGCCCATTCTGCTTTCGCTTTATCTGCTTTGTTGCATTATTCTGTTCATGGAGTACGAGCTAGTGCAGTATGGGCTTCAGGCGTCCATAGTCCCCTCAAGCTTTATGGCCCCCAAGCGGCATGTTGAACATTAAAATTTCATGTACGTTCCAAGCGCCTGTCAGATAGTTTAGCAACAACCATGGCACGTCTGTGCCACCACCTGCGAGGGGTGTATCAACACGATACACGAATATCTGCTGTAATGTGTATGCACCTCATGTATGGAGAGTCGCGGTGTGCTCAAGTTCAATGCACCCCACGTCAATGCGCACCTCACAAGGCACCGTTCCAAACGAAACATGACACACACCACGCGGTATGCAGGCAACACGTCATGTAGTATTGTATCGAACAATTATTGGTCCACTAAACTATCACGTTTTCACAACATTCATTGTTTTAGTTGCGCAATGCCACCGAAGCTACATTCGAGCCTACCGTATACTTCGTATGCCGGTAAGGTGCGCCTTGCGCCGAAAACAAAAACTAGCCTGTGAAAATGTATAATTGCTGAAGATTGCCGAAACGAAAGTACGCGATAAAGTTCGGGTGGCTTAGTGTACTGCTCCGAAGGGAGAACGCTTTTAATTACCCTAGCCGAATCAAAACATACACAACCGTTGGTCTGCTTTCATTCATTAACGGCCCCATGCGGCATTGATCAACCCAAGAATTGTCTATACTACTTTTTTCATCACCAACAACAACTGGCGATATTCATACTAGGAAATACACAGGGTTACTGAACGTGCATCATCCCAAGCCCAGCTGTAGAGGGCGATTCCAAAACCATTGGGGGGTCCAATCGATTTACCTAGTGTTTAGAGTCAACTCAGCAAGAACAACACGGACACCCTAAAGCTTCAGGTCGTGACGACGGGCACCGTATTGCTTCCAAATGCCACGAAACTTGGTAGTAACAGTGTGTTTTGTAAATCGAAGAGATTGTACAGGACGATTGTCCAGTGGCGGCTGTTACTAAAATAATAACCATGTATCCTCACACCTGAGAGACGACTTGCCACACAACCACGACGATCTTGATGGCCGTTATTGGAAGCACCCTAAGCACGGAGTCCATTTTCTTTAAACATTTTTGCTCGCGGAGACCTCCGGTCGTGCCCCTTTGTCGCCTAGGCGTGTCGTCCGCCACCCTCCCTAAGTGCCTCAAAAGCCCGCCTGCCACTACAATGACAGAAAATACCACGGTAAACACAAGCCCCACTGCCGATTTCATCGCGTTGTCGGAGCATTCCCTGCACCTGTAAGCGATCCCGGGCGAGTAGTGCGCCGAACACACGGCGCAGTCTGCAGCAAAAGCAGGGGTACCAAGAGAATGAACGCCAGATGACGTGGGTAGTATGAGCAGTGCGCGAGGAGTCGAGAATATCGTTTCCTGGTGTTGTAACTGAAACCAGTCGATTCCACGTATAAAGGTTACTAGAGTCCGTCAACACCCCCCGGTAGGTTGCGGGGTCGGTAAGTTATATCTTGATAGCCCTCGACAGTTTCCAGCACAGCCAAGTGCACGAATGATTGACAACACATGTCAGCTGTACTACGATGAAGTGAAATAAGTTATTGGTGGAAAATCTTAGTGGGAAGCTGGTGAGGGAATAGAGGCTCGTCATCGACCAGATGTTAGCGAGGAAAAACATGGAAATTCCCCGCCAATGGATCCAGGGTCAACAGGGGGATAATCAAAAATGATTGTCCGATTCACCTGTCTGTGTGTCTGCGTGCTGAAACTGCGATTGTGAAGTGTAATTGTGTACGTGTGTGCGTAGTAACTTGTATATTATTCAGTGGTGGGGACCGTTCTGAAACGATGCTGATCTATTTTTTAATGTCGCCCGCCAAAAATTGGCGATAGTTTTGGCGATCTCAGAAAAATAATGTCGATCGATCTCGATTTCTGTCTCGATCGATCTCAATCTCGGTCTCGGTCTCGATCTCGATTCTCACCGGGAAAACGACCAGTTGTCGTGCGTCACGCGTCATGTTTCTCGTCTTACATAGCTAATACCTGCCGGTTGGGCCTGTTGTGCAAGGTAGATTACCAGGTATGTGCGAGGTATCAAGGTATACCAAAGCATATCAAACGTGCGGATACTACGCTCAAAATACGACGCACATGCGGCAGAGATTGCACATATGCATGATTTGATACTGCCTTCTGGCCTGCCGTGTGCCGATGTGCTGTTTGGTAATGTGTTCTGCGTCCAGAACCGACGAGTTTTCATGTGTAAGGCTAATGTGTTCTCGATGCGCAGAGGGAGTGATCGAAATATCTGTGATCGCCATCTCTATTTTTCGATCTTAATGTAGGATCGGGACCCGTTACACAATCCCCGATCTTCTATCACCGAATTTCAGGGGAGATCGCGATACACGGTGGCGATTTCAATCCTGATCTCCAACCACCACCAATGATATTGTTAGAGTTCGACTACATGTTCGTATTATAGAGTGGATGTTGAACACGTCCGCTTATTGCACGCGCGATTACACTATGGATCGCGAAAGGGGGATGTACAGATGACGCTCCACACACCTCGAAGAGAGATGTATAGATTGTCCCACACCCCACACACACAACACATACGGGCCGTACCGTAGATGTCAGAAAACCCCACATACCATACAAGGTTCAGCCGTATCCATTATTATTCACGGGTTGCATATAGACATATTCCGTGCCAGTCACTATCGACTGCCAGGCAAGCAAGTCATCCAGTCCAGGATGCATCAGGGGCCACGTCATCCAGAAAAGTAATCCCCCGTCACATAACATAAACCCTAAATATGCGTAGATCGTATTTCGACCACCGAGTAATGCAAACAGCCCCCAGCCCCCCTACTCGGTGCGATATACCAGAGATACCAGGTTCTTAACACGTATAAAAATGTGTCAGGTAAAACGGCACATCCCAAATTCAATCACTAGGGTTAGGGGTAGGTAAACCGGCAATCTCAAATTTTATCATAAAAAAGTGCCAAGGTAAACCGGCAATCTGAATACCAAAACTGTAACATGGAAATCCCATCATGAGGTTGTCTCCCAATTAGAGGCTTGTTAATTGAAATAACATCGCAACCGATGCCTTCTATCACTGATGAGCCTGTCAACTTAATGGAATTCATTATATTGCATGTGTATACTACAGTATACATACGAACTGCAGAACTGACCGGATCACACGACAATAGTAGAATACCCAATTGTCTCCGTGTTACGTTCAACGTACATATCTCCAAACATACAAAGACAGCAACTACGGGAAGAGGAAATCCAACAAACGAGAGCATGCTGGGAAATCCTTCAACCAAACCTTTTGAACACAGATATAAAAATATACTTCGTAACCCCGTAAACTTTCTGAAGGCTAGGTTGCGGGTTCGAACCTCTCGAGAGTGAAAATTCGCAATTAGCGTGGAAAGCGATACTTTGTTCGTGAGTAAACAAAATTCGACTTAAAATGTCGACGAGGGAAAGGGACGGCTAACCACTCTTGCGATAAAAATCCAGGCAAGAACCGCAGGAGGAAAGGTGGAGAGAAATCGTCTGTGTTTACCTTCCCCCTGTGTGACCCAGGTTGGTGCGTTCAAACATCTGACGCCCAGAAAAAATGGGACGAAAACATATATACTGCACCGCCCGGTAATATCGGCCGCTCTGTTGTAAAATACATGAGAGCATACCAAGCTTGCGTCTCTGATATAAATGCATGCACGATTATGTTGGGGCTTGCGCGAGAGCAGCCGAAGGGCCTGTTTTAGACCAGGTTTTGGGCCGTCCAAGGAATAGCTCGAGGTGGGGTCCACCTCTCGGTGCGCCGTTTCTTGGACGTGCCTTAGCTTGCTCGCCCCTCCCGACCCTGGGAGTACCGGCCTCGGCCGTGCTCGCGGCGTGTCGTGGCGGCCCTTGCTTAATCGCGTTTATGGCCAAATTTCGGTTCCGAAATGTCGAGCGTGGAGCCGTACGTATATAATCACAAAAGTCTGCCAATGAAGTAAGTGTTCGTTTAGCTTAAATGTTGGTCTAGAAACTCTGCAGACCACAAGAGTGGTTCGAGCCCCGGCGTTTAAAGTTTGTTTACCCAATTTTGTTTTTTTGCTGTCCTTTCCTTTGTCTACGAGCCTCGGTGTATCTGATATTCTTTACTTTTTGTTTGTGTCTTTTTGTTTTTTTTCTCCTGTTGTTCGTCCGACGTCGTATACGTACCGGCTCAAAGCGAAAATATCACCACTATTGATGCATATACTGCATACTGCTTGATGTTTGTCGTAGTACTGCTCGTGCTGCCGCTGCTGTTTGTTGCTGAATTTACACGTACGTGCATAAGACTTGTGCGGCGGCTGATGATACTACGAACGAGTATTAATATTAGGTAATGGCCTTCCTAACATAGATCCAAGAAGCATTAATGAGTTGTCTGGCACAGCAGCAAGCCGGTGTCTATTTGGGATACACTACTGGCACGTATATATGGCAGTGTGAGGGTGCGATAAAACGACGATCCTATCTTTTTAGCCAGGGGATATATAATTCATCGCAAAACGATGAAACAAGCACTTTTCGGAAAATATAAGGCGTGTAACGCACTGATGGCGGGTTGGCAAGATATTGGTTCTTGTTTTGGGGATTTCAGTGCAGTTTATGAACCGTGTCACACCGAAGTCGTGATGGGTTTTCAATTGAGGATAACGGGGGGATATACAACTAGTCAGACGGTTTATCCTCTGTACTTAGGTTCAAAGAAAATCGACCATGCTAGCTAGCTCTATAGACAATACAGACTTCAGTTTGATATGTACATGCTGTAGGTGCCGGCAGGTGTGTCAAACGATGTGTAGAGCATCGCTCCTCTGACTGAACATATAACTAGTAGGTACTAGTCCTGGTCATGGGGACAGCTTGTTTGTCTGCAACAAAGGTTTGCAGTAACCAGATTGATATAACAGGTAAAGTGTCCAAATAAACCCATTACCGTGATGTGGATGGACGACAGTACTGCGGTAGAACCAAGAGTTTTTACAGAACAGGACGCGTGTTGTGGACCTTTACTCATTTTGTCTAAACGACGATGGTCGGCATGTTTGAGCTCGCAGTATATCGACCAATATGCGTTAGGTGCACCAGTTCATGCAGCTGCTGTAGACTCACTATGAGTTCGCATCACAAACAACCCTCCACAATAAGTGACCGGGCTCTTGCGAATGGCTGTTACGCGAAAAACATACATTCAACCAAAAGTACGTGTAAGCTATATCATATCGTACTAGTATGAATTTCCCGTTTGTTTGCACTTACATGCCCCCTCATAGCCATCAGCGCAGTATTTCTCGTGGTCATCGCCTCCTTTGCATGCAGCCTCTCTGTAGCACTCCATGATGGCAACACTCTTATTCGACGTGCGGTAGTATCCCGGAAGGAGGGACAAACTAGCCACGGTAGTGCCGCTCGACTGGCCTTTGGTGCCGGCTGGCAGTGTTATACAGGCGGGTGCCCCTTCTGCTTCATCGATATCTACCGCTTCCGGGGCTTCGTTGGTGTCGTGCATACACCCTTTACACACCACGGCAAAACGGGAGAGGCCCTGTGGAATTGTCCAGTGAAGAAGCATGCACACGTGCGGGCGTTGGGTGAGCTAGAGTAGGGACGAAGGCAGTATGCCGTACCCATAAGCAAGTAGGTCTCGAGGGGTTGTCCGAAATCGAGGTATATAATGCGCAAGACCGATGCCAGACTAGCGGTGATACACCCGGAATTGTGTCTTGTACACACTATCAGATGCATCCGGCCTCGCGTGCTGGTTTCGTAGGCCAACGCCCATTTGGTATAATATACTACCTCGTACGCACTAATCAGTGTGCAAACATGTAGTGAAATGTCTCAGTCGACAATTCCAACTTTAATCGTTGGCACTGCCACTCCGCCAATACTCACCTCGCCAAATGTACCATCGCCGTACTCGCCGTCAGGGCAGTGACGAGAGTTTTTGTGAAATACAACGTTTTCAAATTCAACCAGCGACGTGGCAGAAGCGCTCCTAATGGCCATGCCCTCTTCACCGGCCGTGTTCGCTACGAATCTGGAGTCTTTGATCTCAAGATTCCCGGTATAGTAAATAGCTCCTCCCGAAACACCTGCAAAATATCAATAATTGGTCTAAGCATTGGTCCTTGATTTTTTTTATATATATATATATATATATATATTACACGTAGTGAGGAATATGCGTTTGTGTGTGCAGGACTATGCATTGTGTCATGCTTAATCTCATCGCCACGGTATCTCGTTTTGGGATGTTGGCAAATGCGTGCGGAGTAGACGGTTGATACATCACACAATGTTGCAGGTTGTCCAGTCTATTGCAGAGCGCGACAGTGGGTGGGTGTTGTTGTACGTTGACGTAATCGCCAACGGTTTCAAGGCGGCATGCTTAGGGTTTCCTCGGCCTTGGGACCTGCAAGGTTCGAGTACGGGTGATTCCATGCATAATAACCTCAATGAAGATGAGCAGCATAGCCAACTTGGCACAATGATCGCAGTCTGGACTCACTCGAACCCGTTTTCTGTACATGTAGCAATACTCAAAACATAATATTTAGAGCGGGTTAGGCTTGTCGTTTTCCTTGAAACTATTACAGAAAATAATTGGGCTGACTGCTTGTTTCCCTATTCCTCCTGCTTTAGTGTTGGTAATCAGCCCAAAAAAGGGGTTGATTTGATTGTTGATTATTTGGGAAAATAGTTGCTTGGTTAATCATGATTAGTTGCTTTTTA
>JAYJME010005009.1:0-10447 GCA_036873775.1 Costaria costata
GCTGCTGTACTGACTACGGACGGAAATGCAAGGGACGTTTGGACAATACGTCTATACCCCAATGGTCCTTACACCTCTCCGTTCAGAGTGAGTGGTACACTACCACTATGGGCAATGCAGGGCTAGCGCCACGGACGGAGCCGTGACCGTATCGCTGGTAATACTAAAAAAAGAGTGTCATTCCGACGATTTTAGAGTAAAGAGCCCCGTCGTTGATAATAAACAAAAAAAGCCAATAAATGCCACCTCAACCTTAGCACGCGTCAAAAACAAAATCAATATGCCGGGTTAGACGTAACGGACTGCAGCTGCTGGGGCAAGCGAGGTTGAGAAGAGACCGCCGGGGGAATTAACTGTATGGGGCAGCAAACGATAACTACATTAATCCCCGACGGCTGAAGGTAAAATAAAACTTCGGAACTAAATTTGTCGAGAATACTAAAACATTCGGAGGCCTGTCCAGCCCCCTGAAGAACGCAAGGCAGCAATAATTCGGCACCCCGCTGGTATTATCACAGTATGGTGTAGCGGTATGGTGAGTATGGACCCGTGCTACGATAGAGGTGCACCATTTTTTTTTTCTGAGGCTCTTGACATTCGGAGCTCGGTATCACACCCGAAAAATGTTTTTTTTTTTTTGTAAACTGGAAGGGCATCCCGATGAGCAAACCCATGGACTATGATAGGCATTTAAACAAGTAGTACTGCTAAACAAAAATGGCATTCCGACGTTTTTGGTTAAGAAGCCCCACCACTCAGAAACAAAAACGAGAAAAAAGTGCAACCTCTATCGTAGCACGCGTCTATTGCATGGAGAGAAAGAGGTGGCTAACCGGCGAGCAAGATACACAGGATGTTGAAGGAGATGTTGACAGGCGTATATGGATGAGGGGATCCCTACAACTACGCCAAACGGTATTACTAGATAATACATTCAAAGTATACAAATTTAAAACTGCTACACTTTGTCACGCTTCGCATTCCCATCTGCACCGATTCAGGGCGCAGAACATCACTCCCCCCCCGCAATGGAAAACGTTCAGGTCAGCAACGTACGTTGAGCTCTCTGTGGTACCCACTACGAAACGACCGGGAAAATATACAATTGAGCAGGTATTCACTGCGAAGACACTACGAACGGGCATGTTCTGAATGCACGTTACAGACACTACCACGGCTGGGGCGACCGGTTGGAACTGAACACAAACAACGTTCTAAATACTGTTTTTTTGAACTTATTCTTTGGAAAAACCGAACAAAAAATTCAAATGATCTGTGTGCAAGATATCTTCATTTCAACTATTATTGACTAGCCCAACCCCAAAACTCCCCAACTCTCGAAGTTTTGGAGAGACACTTGTCCAGGGACATACATAGAGGAGGCAGTTCAACCGTGTTCAGCCAGAGGGCGCTTCGTCTCTGCTCGCAGGGTCACATGCCTACCCACTTCTACACCAACAGCGCAGTAGAACCATAAGGGACGCGGGATTCGTTTGGCCACAAGGATTGGGGGCAAAGAGTGAAGGGGGGGGCTAAGACGGCATTTAACGACCGGCAATGGGATAGCACACGTGAGGGCATTGTGAAGTCGGCCCTGGGTGTTGGCTGGTTCATGTTAGAATCGTCCGACGCTGTCACAAGGTTTCGATTATTCAACACCCAACCAACCCGACCGAGTAGTTCCACGGTAAGGGTGCAAACAAACATGTCAGAGGCTCCTCACCTATAAAGCAAATTCGTCACCCAGGACAATCACAATGCAATCCACCACCAATCCCAAAACCTCGGTAGGTAACAGTGCATTTTGTACAAATTCAGGAGTTCTAACGATACTGGGTACCTCCTTGTTTGAGGAACACGTTAATTTCCAGTGATGTTTTTGTTTTCCAAAACGTTGTTGCGCTATCGTCAGATGAGTAAACGCCGCATGGTGACGCTATTGGTCATGTCGGTTAACAAGTGGATGCGGTCTTGGCGATGATGCTGATGACGATGATGCTGATACTGATGCTGATGCCACTGATGATTATGATAATAACGGTCTCAATGATGGAGGGCAGTCCCCATGGCGGTAGTGACCCATTTCTGCAGTATGGTGCAAGTAATTGCGAGCGAGATCGTGGCGGCAATGACGTTGCCGACAGTGATGGGAATGGTATAATTAATACTGGCGTTGGCGATAGAGATAGCAAAGTTCATGACGATGGCAGTTGAAACGGCGGTGGTAGGACTGGTGGCATTGGTGATGATTGTGATGACAACGGTCCTAAGACGGGGGGATCGTGGAGAGTGTCGGAAACAAAGCGTGAAATTCGTACGACTCGACAACGCGCCCACCCCACGCCCCACAATAACGAAGCACTCGTTAAATAGATGTCTGAGCTTACTCTTCATAAGTTGCAGCACGAACCGATACAGCACAGAAAACACATAAATGAGGCGGTTGGCTGCTCATTAGTTAGGCAGCCTCGTCATCGAACCAGAGCACCGTCCTAACCATGTACCCCCTTACCGATGAGTTCAAGTATCGTACGTACATTTGATCAGATGAAGCCCCCTGTCTCAGGTGGCGGCCCCATCTGTACGACATTGCTTTCCTGCAACCTCCTTTGATATCGGGAGAGGAAGTGGTCGGCTCGTGCAAACATTTCTGTACCGCGGACGCATACCGCCTTCAATCTTCAAGCAATGAGCTAGGTTTCTATCCGGGAGAGTTACACGCCTGCTGTACGTGTTGCGTTGAACGCAACGCTCGGCAGGGCCGTACGAAGGCCCAGATCCCCATGTTCCCGCTGTGCAAGGACAGTCTGACATAAATATCCCGACGTTATCGCGAGAGGCGGTGGGTGCAGAATTTAAGGCCGCCAAAACGATTTCCCACGAGCCTCCCAAGGTCGACTGCAGTGGTCGTTCGATCGAGATACAGTAATTTAGATATACGTTATTCTTCGTGTGGATGCGTCGAATCAAGACAAGCGTGGCACACCCTTCAGGGTAACATATCGGTGTGGGTTCAAGGAGAGCGCAAGAGGGGAGTGTTGCACCGTACGTGCGGTTTTGACGCTGATACGATAGAAGACTTAATAGCACTCTCGGCGAAGATACGCATATGACTGAGGGGCCCCTCAACTGAAGTACTGCTGTACATGATCGCGTTTCAAAAATGTTTGTGTTATCCGGAGGTTTGCTTCATATCTCTGCAATAGGATTGTTGTCCGTTGGGTTGCACTTCGCCATTTTCACTTCGTCCTCTATCAAAGCCGTATTTTCAAAGTGGATACAAAGCTCATCGTGTGGGGAGATTCTGCTTCCTGTTTCTGAAATCGTAGCACCGCAACCGTCGGAAGACCCCACCTCTCTCTTAAACTGAAGCACACGGTTGTTGACATTACCCAAAAATAAAAGAAGCATGCTGCGGTACACTTGGGTCCAGTCGCGATGACGTTATCTGTCCAGCAAGAATGCAGCAATGTCTGGGCCATACCAGCGGAGTATAGATAGCCTAAACCGCCTACAGCCTGCACGGAGAGGGATATATGCGATTGAAACAAAAGGGTTCCTCGATTCATCGTGAAGCAGAATATCTAGTGAACCACGGCAATCGTGCTTATCGGTTATCTGTGTACGTCAACGTGTTCGTGAAGGCAGTTGAAACCGCCAAAACCGCATCTAAGGTACGGTCTATTCATTCAAACTTGACCAAACGCATTTCCACTAAGACTGAACGCTCGTTCTAGCCAACCGTATGAAACCTTACATGATGGAAACGAGACGATACCATGTTTTGCTCTTGCGGGCAGCCTCGTCAAGGGGTCACCTTCAAGACAAAATCACCCAAGGGTAGCTGATTTAAACCGTTCAAGAGTCTAAGTGTCTGCTGTTTACGTAAGACATACACGATGGTTACTCTCCAGAACAAAAACTGTTTTCAAAAATAACACTCAGCCTTAACACTGATCGATGGGCCCCCTAAGTGACGGTAAGAAGAGCTAACTGGACCCTGCTTTGCGCAAGATGTATGCGAGCAACGCTTGGTGCGGACGTCGTCCATACCATCTTCGGCATGTTGGCTGTAGAATGCCGCTGGGTTGGCACCCTCGACCACCTCGACAGCAGCATGCTGCCTACAGTACACTGCCGTCTTTTTGCCCGCGACATTGAAGGATGGTGTCTTCGTGCATGTGGACTGTGAGCAGCGCTTGTTGTGGAAGTAGATCATTTTATCGTCAGCATGCTGCTTGCAGAACACCGCTGTTTTGCCGCCCGCAATGTTAAAGGCAGGTGCCTTCGTACAGGAGTCATGTGCGCAGCGCTTTTTGGGGACGTCGACCATGCTTTCCGCATCATGTTTCATACAGTACATGGTCGCCTTGCTGCCGTCGACATTGGAGGAACATTTCGTCGTGCAGGAGTCATATGAGCAGCGATTGCTCCGGGTGTCGACCATACCATCGTCAGCATGTTGCCTGCAGAACTTCGCCGTCTTGCTACCTTCGACATTGAAGGAAGGACTCGTCGTGCAGGAGTCGTATGAGCACTTAGTGTTGCGGACGTCGACCATACCATCCTCAGCATGTTGCCTGCAGAACTTCGGCGTCTTTCTACCTTTGACATTGAAGGAAGGTTTCGTCGTGCAGGAGTCGTATGAGCACTTAGTGCTGCGGACGTCGACCATACCCTCCTCAGCATGTTGCTTGCAGAACTCCGCGGTCTTGCTACCTTCGACATTGAAGGAAGGTGTCGTCGTGCAGGAGTCGTGTGAGCAACGCTTTCTCCGGACGTCAACCATCCCTTCCGCAGCATGTTTCTTACAGTACATGGCCGTTTTGCTACCGTCGGCATTGAAGGAGGGATGTGTCGTGCAAAAGGCGCGTAAGCAGCGCTTAGTGCGAACATTCACCATAGCATCTGCAGCATGCTGCCGACAGTACACGACCGTCTTGCAGCCCTTGACATTGAAGTATGCTGTCTTCCTGCAGAGGGCACGTGAGCAACATTTGTTGCGGACGTCGATCATACCATCCTCAGCGTGACGTCTGCAGAACATCAGTGTCTTGCTACCTTTGACGCTGAAGGAAGGTTTCTTCGTGCAGGAGTCGTGTAAACACTGCTTGCTCAAGACGTTTACCATACCATCCTCAGCATGTTGTCTGCAGAACGTCGGCGTCTTGCTACCTTCGACATTGAAGGAAGGTTTTGTGGTGCATGAGTCGTATGAGCAACGCTTACTCCGGACGTCGACCATGCCATCATCAGCGTGTTTCCTGCAGTACACAGCCGTCTTACTACCTTCGGCATTGAAGGAAGGCTGCGTCGTGCAAAGGGCTCGTGAGCAGCGTTTGGTAAATACATTCACCATACCAGCATCAGCATGCTGCCTACAGTACGTCGGCGTTTTCACGCCCTGAACACCATATATCGCCCGCTTTGTGCAGAAGTGTTTGGAACAACGCACCATTCTCTCCTTGGTTGGGGGCCGTGAACTGTTGTCGGTAAGAGTATGGAGGCGATAGGGGAGGGGGGGGGGGGTGTCTTGCTTCAGATTTCGCTTGCCGTTCTAATGCTGTGGCGTCTTTAGGGGGTATCCGCGAGGGCGTTATTGGTGTTAACAAATAACACACGAAAAACAGGCGCAGGGGCCTTGAGACATTAACTTTAGGGCAGAATTCTTGAGCTAAAGTGCGAGGAAATGGAGGAAAACCAGAAGTCGGCGGGGGAAGAGCATCGATAGCAGGCCTAACTCTGTGGGTTTTGGACCTGTGGGCAGAGAACGTCAGTTGCAGGACGAAGGTGGTACTTCACGCTTGCGGCGGAACAAGGGCTACCGTTAAAGTCGAATAAATGATATGGTACAAATTCTTATACCACATTGGATTCGAGCGAACACCGGTCTTCCTTCTCGTCGACAGGGCCCAGCAATGGCTGAACCAGAAGACCTTATACATGGCATCTTAGAAATTCTAACCTACCCTGATTATCGGGGCTAGTCAATCGGAACTGCTGTGCTAATACATCATACAGTACCACATGTACATACCCATATAAAGACGTGATGCGGATGGTGTTTCTGCCGCCATGAGATGTACGTGGTGCCGGGTATATATATATATATATTTTTTTTACAAATACCTGGTACAATTATGTGTCAATCGCGGTAACGCACACAAAATATAGTTCGAGTACTAAACTGCACATATAAGCCCTGCTGGTTGGAGCTGCCAAATATCTTGGTATAGATGTATTCGCCTGAAATGCTCTTTTGTGGGGAGCAAAGTTTTATTTGCTTTTTCGGCCGCGGTTGATTATGACTGTCTTGGCTGCGGGAAATGCATAGCGGCCACGTGTACCCGACGATGCGTGTCTCTGTCCCGGTCGGGCTCCGTTTCCCGTGTTTCTGACTCCTACTACCGTGGGGTGTTCGCTTTTATATCAAGACCTTCCAGACTGTCATGGCCGCTCGACCGAGCGATAACCTCGTTTCTTTGGAGTCTGAAGAATTTTTTACTTTTTGGTTTCGCGATGTGCACGCCCTCTGGGATAGTTTGGTTTTGGATATAATACAGACAGGAATACAAAACCACAGCATTGTAGTGTGTCATGATAAAAAAAAATCTTACTCGTACGGTTTTCTCTTAGGACAAATTGTTTGACATGAGCCGCCATCCACAAAAAATTGCAAAGCGGGCGCCGCTGGCTTCACGATACTAGGTCCAAAAGCGATCACATATATTGAGGTTGGGGCTTCCGCACCGTGCGGAGTTTAGGCTACGCCAACAAAAGTGTTTACAGTATACATTTGTCGTCCGAATGGCCAAAATATACACGGTAGTTAAAAAGGGGGTAGCCCCCCCTACTGCAGCACTATTAATAGTTTCATGTGACTTCAAAATCACGCTACTAGCATTAGGCAAGCAATCACGGGATCGCTTTCCACGCATCCAGAGCCAAGAAGGTCAATGTACACCATAACAAAAAATTGAAACCTTTTCTCAGCGAAACTTCTGTGTTGTGGCTTTATGGCTGTATCACACCGTCCCTGAAGCTCTCAAGTTCTCTCTTTCGTGGTGGAAGCCACAGCACAACAGCGATCGCGCATCAATTTTTGCCTTCTGTGACAACCATGGGCGGTGCATCTGTGTGTGCGTGACTGTGCATTGGTTCTTGTTAATTGTACTGCTATAGGAGATAGGAATACAACACACAATCTCGAGGTATGCGAAAAAATATTGAGATATGTGCACACATATGGATGCTTAGCGAGGGTAAGGATAAAGTAAGGTTTTACAATCAATCGCGCAGCCACGATACACACTTCAACAACAAAATTGGAAGAACAGCAACAGAACGACACCACGATCTCTTGATATTCACGACTTTGTGACAACAACCCCTGGCCACGGTGCTTTTGGGTTCGTATGTGAGTGCTGTGTTCCCGAGAAGATACATGCAACCATGACAGCATTTCCACGAGAAAAACAAATCCGACACACGTGATCAAAACCACATCCTGTCATATAAGCAGTAGTACCAGAAATACAGAAGTACTCCTCGGAGTAAATCGAGATATTCGATGCTGCCCCCATTTTTGAACTTACGACACTCCCGGGGTTTCAAGTCTACCGTATTACGAAGGCGAGCTTTGTACGAACTACGATATTGAGACCGTTTTTCGCCATGTGGAAAAAATAACTCTCCAGAGCGGGGCGCGTACAGGCTTTCATCATACATAACAAGTCTGATTTTCTGCGGTGTACTGCGTATGTGTAACATTTGGGGGTTTTACTGATTGCGAGAGCTGTACGTGGCCAATTTCCACAAACTCGACGTCTGCAGAGATTGGGTTAGCTGGGGCTAACGTGTGGGACTTGTTTGGTTGCACGCAGTCTCGAGTCGGCCGCGGTTGCCGTGCTGTGGTGTGGTTTTGGCGGCGGTGCAGCTGCTGTGTGCGTGTGCTTTTTACGGAGGATTGTTTTCATTCGGCAGGATGATTTTATGCGCGTGTTTTTGGTCTCCTTCCAACGCACACTGCCTACTGCGAGTACCAGGCAGTCCTGCGCCATTGACTTGACTACCAGAAGCGAACCTGGCAAACTTTATACAGCAAACACATATCTTCATTGCGGGGTGCGTGCAGGCTTTCATAATAAACTTCGTCTGTCTATCTGCTGTATGTGTGTAACATTCGTGGTTTTCAGCGAGCGAAGGAGCTGTACGTCGCCGCTTCCCACAATCCCACCGTCAGCAGAACCGGGAAGGCTGGGGTTAACGCGTGCGGCTTCATTCGTGGAAAGCCGTCTCGAGCCAGCCGCGGTCGTCTTGTGTCGTGCGGTATTTGTGGCGGCGCAGCTGCTGTGTGTGCTTGATTATTTCCGGCGAAATGGTTTTCTTCAGTTTTGATCTTTCCAACGCACACTGGACGCGTGCTACGATGAAGGTTGCACATTTAGGCTTTTTCGTTTCTGGATAACGAGGATCCTTAACCCAAAATCGTCGGAATGTCAATCTTGTTTAGCAATATGATTTTTTTAACTGCCTGGTCCATGGGTTTTCTCATCTGGCTGCCCTTCCAGTTTACTCAAAAACAGTTTTCGGGTGTGATATGGAGCTCCTAAAGTGAAGAGCCTCAGAAAATATATGGTGCACCTCTATCGTAGCCTGGGTTGCTAGGCATACGTTTTGTTTTGTCTGAAGTCAGGAATGTCGGTGGGATTTAGAGCTCCTTTAGTGAGGCATCCCCCCCAGAATATAACAGGGTGCCCTCTGTCGTGGCATGACCGTGCGACGCGTGCTACGATAGAGGTTGCACTTTTCGGCTTTTTTTGTTTCTGAATAACGGGGTACCTTAACCAAAAATCGTCCGAATGTCATTCTTGCGTAGCAATATGTTTTTTTAATACCTACCAGTAGTCCATGCTGTTTGTCACCGGGCTGCCCATCCATTTTACTCAAAACAAGTGTGGTGTGGTGTGATATGGAGCTCCTAAAGCGAAGAGCCTCAGAAAAAAATGGGGTGTACCTCTATTGTAGCATGGGTCGTGCATATCGGAGGCGTGTTACGATAGGGGTAGCACGTTTTCGGCCAAACTGTCACTGGGAACTGAACCGACGGACTCCCCCGTCCGAGAAACCTCTCAATATAGCCATTGGAACCCCACTACTACTAACATATCGGTTTCTACCTCGGCCATGCGCTTGGTTATCAGACTACAGCAGCCATACATTGTCCCTCTCATTCAGGATATGTCGGTGAGATATAAAGATCATCAAGTGATCCCCCCCCCTCCCCCAGAATATCTAGTAGGTGCCCCGGGTACCCCTCTGATATAGAAAGGTGGTGTCACGATAGGGATAGCACCGTTTTGGCTAAAATGTCATTGGGAACTGAAAGGCTCGGCTTCCGAGGAACTAGCTAAATATAGCCGTTGGAACCCCGTTAATCATATCCGTTTCTACCTCGGCCATGGCCTTGGCTATCACGTTGAGCGTACCTATTTTCTCAAAACGGAGGCGTGTTGTGGGTAAGATATGGACTTCATCGCGTGAGGAGCCCCCCAGAGTGTAATAGGTGCCCCTCGATCGCAGTATGCGTCATCTCGGGAAGCAAAAAAACTCAAAAACAAAATTGAAGAGACTGCAAGACTAAAGTTTAGTTATTCGACCCAGTGGCCCTGAGACTCTGAAAAAGCAAGGACCTTAAGGGTACCACCCCCCCCCCTCTTACCAAGGCAGGACTCGCGCGAGTCGCTCTCATCGCATCCAACCACCAGATCTAACGGCCGAAAACGTTATCTCGCTCGGTCGGGTCCTCGTGCTGTCATCCATCCTTCCAGGAAGATCGGTTCCCTCCCTGGTGTAGGTCCCGTCTCCAACAAGAACCGTATTCACCTACTCCCCAATGTGACGGCAGACCCGAAGCCAACAGCCATCGCATAGATGGTTTTTACGTTCTGCGAGGAGACGTCGTGGAGAGAAAGGCGAGCGGAAACAGGCAACGAATACGGCATCCGAGTCGGGGGGTTTGGGGGGGAAGGGGTGAAAAAAGGGGTTCCCAGCTCGGAGCTACAGGTGACGGTCAACGCCGTTCATGGGGTGACCTGAAACACCGCCGGTCCGAACGGACTGCCTATCGAAATGGGCTATGCCCGAGTCAACGCCGTGGCCCATGCCACGGAAACGAAGGTCCCCATTGTGTCTATCCTTTAATGCGCCGGCGGCCCTAGGGTACTCCTTGTCCCAAAACCGGAGCTCCAGAAATATTTGTACCCGTGACCCGATCTATTGACACCTGCCATTGGCTACCTAAGCATAGCACATACAAACCAGTACTACAGGGGTCCGCATAAAAGTTAGACCTCTTCTTTTGCGGATTCTGCCGATGGCTGTACTGAAAGAACCAAAGGCAACGATACACACGCCGGTTGTTTCCAACAATGCCCTGAGTAAAAAT
>JAYJME010005010.1:0-10446 GCA_036873775.1 Costaria costata
AGCTTTTTCTGGAAAAAAACAGGCGTTTTTTTTTTTGGAAAGTTGGTGGACCATACTAAAGTCAAGTTATAAAATATCCCCCGATTTCTATACTGTATCCTATTAATAGATAGTAATCCAGACAAGCGCCAAAGGCTACTGACGAAATCCCCGTGGGAGCCTAGGAGAGCGCCATGGAGGCACTATGAAACCCGATGCAAGCACCATGAAAGAAGCACGCACCATGGAAGTACCATGTAGGCACCACGGGAGCCCATAAAAGCAGCATCGGGGCCCATGAAAGTCCCATGGAAGTACCATGGGGGCACCACGATATCACCATGAAAGCACCATGGAAATATCATGGAAACACCATGCAAGCACCACAAAAGCAGCATGCATGACCCATGAACGCATCATGGAGGCGCATGCACCACCATGAAAACACCATGGGAGACCATGAATGCCGCATGGAAGCACCACGGGAGTCCGCGACGTCCTATGGGAGCCCCATCAAAACACCACGGAGTGCCGTAAACGCACCCTGGGAAAGTCCATTGAAACAACATGGGACCATGGGCGTACATGAAAACACCATACCGTAATAATCCATGAAATCACCTTGAGAGTTCCTGAAAGCATCATGAGAGTCCATGAAAGCACCTTGGAAGCCTCATGGACGCGCACACACCGCTATGAAAGCACCATGGAAGCACAACGGAAACACCAGCGGAATCCATGAAAATTCCATAGAAGCATTTGGTGCTCTCTTGTGCTTTGATGAACTCCGATGTCATGGCGCTTTCATGGTGGTGTAGCTTTCATGGTCCTTCCATGGTCTGTCACGACTTTCATGGTGCATTCATGGAGGTTTACGTGCTTCCATGGAGCTTCAAAGGTATTTTTACGTTGTTTTCCTGGACTTTCATGTAGCTTCTATGGTGCTTATGGTGCTTGCATAGGGTGCGTATGGTGCTTCCATGGTGGTTTATGGTGCTTTGATGGACTGCCATGGTTTCCATGGTGCTTTCGTGGATTTTCATGGGGGTTTCATGGTACTTAAGATTCTTCCGTTGTGCATTTATGGATATTCATGGTGATCTCATGGTACTTATGGTCCTTCCTTGGTGTCTCCGTGGTGGTTTCAATTTCATGGTACTTCAGATGCTTCCATGGTGAATTTATGGATATCCATGTGGTGATTTCAGGGTACTCATGGTGCTTCCATGGTGCTTTCATGGACTTCCGTGGTGCTTTCATGGACTTCCATGGTGCTTGATGGACTTCCATGGTGCTTCCAATCAGTGCATGGTGCTTCATGGAGGGGTCCATGGCACGTTCATGAAATGGCCATGAAGCATCGTGACACCCCCCCCGTTCAAAATAACCGTACAAAATCTAAATAATGTGCATCGTTGAATGTATAGAACGCTGACAGCAGTGAGTGTCATACTGTGAGCGAGTGCGCAGCATCCGTCCCAGCGGGCGCGATAGCCACGAGCGGGGCTGTGCGAGCCGACCACGCCAATAACGCTGCAAGAGCCAACTGGAAGATCTCTGAAAGGACAAGTGTCTCGACAACCGTTAACGGCAAGCGGGAGTTGAAGAAGACTGTTCAACCATAGCATAGGTCCACGAATAGGTAAACAACCCAATAAGAAGAAGAAGAAGAAGAAAACAACAACAACAACAACAACAACAATAATAATGATGTTGTGGGCGACGCTAAGAAGGTTTGCATTGTGAAATCGTGCTCAGCGGCGAGTGCTACGCTAAATCTACCTAATAAATAGCCTACACTCAAAGTTGCTCAAGGTTGGAGTCAAAGTAGGGTTTCTCAGGAAGATTAGGAGGCACGCTGCGGTAAGGGGTGCTGTTCCCTGTTTTGTCTGAGGCTCCTCATTTCGGGAGCTCTATATCCCCCACCCAAAACACTTTATTTATTGGATAGAAATAAAAGCGCTACCCAGTGAACCATCCCATGGCCTAGGTATATAACTAACCATATTGCAAAACAAACAATACAGCAACATTCCGACGATTTTGGGTTAAGGAGCCCCGTCACCCAGAAAACGTTTCAACCAAAAAGTGGCGCCTCTATCGCAGCACATGTCTTAGGTGTTTTATGTTTGCGCGCCTATGCTTTACAGTTACGTAAATAAAAATAAAACGTTTGCTGTTCTTCTTCAAGGATAGTCCGTGTTCTCGACGGGTCATGGTATTACAAGACCACCACGTGTCGGTAGTAGATGCTAGACGACCAGCCATCTGGAAGCCCGCCAGGCCTCTCCTCTCAGGATGAGTGGAACACGTAAAAGCAAGCGTTACTACCCGCACTGTTCCGAGAAAGCTACACTACTGCTGTTGTGCTACTTAGTACGTAAGACATGTTTCACTGTGTCCGTCAGTGTAGAAGAACTTACACGTCAAACCGGATGGACGCCACGATATAATCCTGTGTGGATACGCGTTTTTTCCGAGGCGTGGTATTATTGTAGGGGTACGAGCTCCCCATTTTTCTGAGGACCCTCTCTTGAGGAGCTCTACAGCACTACAGGACGCGTGCTACGATAGAGGTTGTTTTTTTTTTTGCTTTTTTGTTTCTGAATAACGGGTCTCCTTAACCCATTATCGTCCGAATGTCAATCTTGTTTAACTACAGGACGTTTTCTTAACGCGTAGTCCGTGGGTTTGCTCATCGGGCGGCCCGTCCAGTTTACTCAAAAACAGTTTTCGGGTGTGATATGGAGCTCCTAAATTGAAGAGCCCCAGAAAAAACATCATGGAACAACACCTCTATCGCAGCATGGGTCACAAACATATACGACGGCCGTCAGTGCGTTCAGTTGGTAATATGCTCTCGTCGTGGAGAGGGCATTTTGAAATGTGCACCCCGATGCACTATCAATGCACTACCGAGTATTCTATTGAAGTATTGGCGTATGCGTTTTGTTTTTTCGTTTCGGTTGTCATTACGTTGAATCGTCCTCAGAGTTATGACTCAGTCCATTGATCCTGGGGCTGAGGGCAACGACAGCAGACTGGCTATGACGGAAATCCCAGCAGGCCTGTTCAAGGGTCTTGGGAGGTTGAAGCGTTTGTGAGTGAAATTATACTGTAGTTAGTATATAAACTGTACTTACTGTAGTGTTGCTTTCAATACAGCCCGGGCCTACTTGATGCCGTAACTGGTTTGTACAGATACCCGGTAGAAGAGATAAGCCACCTTGGATAGCTCAACACCGCATAAGTCTTAATTTCTCTTGACATCGACGACGGAAGTACTGCGTCTCGCCGAGCTACCCGTAGACCTGTTTCAGAGTCGATTGACGTTAAAGCGATAGTAGGTGTGAAACATGCCTGTTTGCGATGTCTAATGAGTAGTGCCAAGGGCCCGGGTCTACATACAGTACATGATGCTGCAGCAGATACCCTGATAGGCCATTGTCAGGAGTTTTTGGCGCCTATGGTCTACATGCTACGTGCTACATGCTACATGAGGCCACGGGTATTGGCGCATGCTACCACTGAGAAACTAGAGTACCCAACATCGTTGTTTTCGTGCAACAAGTTGTATTGTATTCATGGGGTTGTTCAACTCCACTGGTCATAGATGGCGCGTGCTACGATATCATCATAGAGGTGTTGTTCCATGTTTTGGCTTTTTAGTTAGTTTCTGAATGATGGAGCTCCTTAACCCAAAACCGTCAGGGTGTCATTCTTGTTTTGCAACACAGTATGATTGTTGTGTATACTGTACCTAGGTCGAGGGGTTTGTAATCGGGTTGCACTTTTGGTTGGCTCAACATCAGTTGGTGGGTGAAGTTCAGAGCTCCCAAAGTGAGGAGCCTTCGAAACAAACCTGTGCACCTCTATCGTAGCACACGCCTCCGATGCCGATTTCTGTTTCCCAATGTCATTGTTTGTGTGAGGTGTACATACTCTAGAGGGGACTTCAATTGAGGAACATCAAAAAGGGTATAAATACTGTACTGTACTGTACTGTACTGTACTGTACTGTACTGTACTGTACTGTACTGTACTGTACTGTATTGCACTGTACTGTAGTTTCTGCAGTTACACCCCTGCCGTCGCATGCGTGTCTTGGCGTGCCTTGGCAGTGTGGTCGCAAGTTTCGATACACGTCTGGGGCCGAGAGACACCCTCGCGGCACGACACGACACGACACGACACGACACAACGCCCGCAGGGTGCATATGTGAATATCGAAACTTCCGTCGATATCCTGATGTGCGACCTTCAACCTTGCATATAACACCGTTACTGCCGGGATAGCCTCCAATGTTCGGCGATTTCTGCCTGGTGTCCTGTGCACACAAATGAGACCCCCCTCATTCGTTGACCTGAAGCGTGCTACGATAGAGGTAGCATTTTTTGGCTTTTTTGTTTCTGATTGACGGAGCTCCTTAACCCAAAATCGTCAGGGTGCCATTCTTGTTTTGCGATGTTATCGTTTTGAATCCCTAGGTCATGGGGGTCTTAATCGGGTTGCACTTTTGGATGACTCAAAACCAATATGTGGGTGAAGTACAGAGCTCCTAAAGTGAGTAGCTTCAGAAAAAAACCAGACTTCTATCGTAGCACGCCTCACCTGACCTCGATGAATTAGTGTCTCGCCGGTCGCTTCCTTCCTCTCTCCTCAATGCCACGACCTGTCAGGTATTTCCGTGGGAACCTTCTGACCACGCTGCCAGAGGGCCTCTTCGCTGACAACTTGAACCTCAAATTTATGTGGGTGTACCTCGAGTATTGCAGGATATCGTACGGAGCAGATCCTCCCCTGTACTCTGACCGTGGCGGTGCGGTGCTGGCCAGTGGGATATGTATTGTCTTGGTACTACAGTATATAGCACTGTAGATTGTTTCGTTGTAGAGTTGGTCGAGGCGGGGAATGTCCCGCATTCGATGGGCGTTGTTCGTTTGTTTTTTTTAGACTTGGGTAGGTAGCGAATAGAGGCAGAAACAACGGTTCAGTAAGCCGTACGCGAATGCAGTTTGAATAGGCCTTGAGTGCGAATCTACAGTGAGTGTTTTGATTGAATGCCCTCGCCTGTCTCTACTATCGTGTTACGGCTCTTGACGACACCCTCCCCTGTACTGCTTGGGTTTGTCCTATCTCCCCTGCTTCATATCCCCAGCTTCTTCTCGGACAACGAGCTCGTCGACTTTCCTGAAAGCACATTCATGAACCTTCCCAGGCTGGAAGAGCTGTGAGTATCACTAGAGTGCTGTACGTAGTACCGAAGAGTAGCCGTGAGTATCCCCGAGAACGTTTGTTCTACCTCACAATCTGCTATGAGTAGGCGTTGCGCGAATGTCGCACTTCATTTAGAGCGTGTCGCACTCGATGTCGTACAATATGTTGCTTTTGGTATACTGTAGAACATGTTGCTCTTGATCTTGTACTTGACTTGCTGTGGTTTTTGCAGTTGTAGTTGCAGTAGTGGTTGTTGAAGTTGTTGTAGGCGGGCTCTGAAGCCGGTGCGGAGGACATCTATTCTGTACGTAGTTTCCACGAAGCTCTACAGTACAGTAGTATTGCACTACACTGCTGTATTGCATTTCTATGTTGTGCTGTTGACTTGCACTCTTAACCCTGCCAGGCAACACCGGTGCGATTTAGGTTCACGTTTACCCCTCTAGAGCCGGAAACGGTTTTTGGGGACAAAACTACTTGGAAATAGTGTGTGAAACTTTTTGGGGTAGTAAAAGGGTTAAGGTTGCGGAATGTGCAGAGAAATTACAGGTTGGTTCAAGCTGAATCCAAATAAAAACTTCAGTCAGTCGAAAGTTCACGCCGTGTTTAGGAGATAGATTGAGAAACGCTGGACACGTGTTACATGAGTACCCCTTGACCCTTTAACGAACGGTGTTTTTTTTTGTTTTCCGTCAAATTTGTACAGTAGTTTTGAAATTGGGTTTGAAATTTCGGACCTAGCGAAACGCCGAATACCCGACGAAAAACAACAAACAAGAACAAAACACCGCTCGTGAAAGCGTCGACAGGGGCTCACAGACTACGTGGGCAAACATTCAGGAAATATCTCTCAAAAACGGCGTGACCATTTGGGCTTTTGTGCGGGAAACATGCGTATATGCGCAGTTGCTTTGAAAATACTTGATTTCAGTATGGATTCAACCTTTTGGCTGAACAAGGGCTTCAAATTGGTCCCACACAGTCAATTCTTTGAATGTTCGCGCGAATCGTTCTACAGACACGCCTTCGAATACCTGGAACCGGCTTGTCGAGAAACAAAATGGAAAAACAAAACTCATCTTCCGACGGAAATGCCTGGCTGTTGTTGGCCATTTTTATGGCCCATGGTTTGCCGGGACACATTCTCGCCGCTAGCGCCAGACCTAGGAGGTCCCTCAACTGAAAACGCTGTTATGTCACCCTCTTCCGCCGCTCACGGCGGTTAGTATGATGCCAAATATGTGGCATTCGAGTCGATATTGCAAGCGGCATTCGTGGCTGACAAAATATGGGAGTGTTTAGCTTGAACTAGCTCGAACTACTTGTAGCTCGGGTGTAAATAACTATTGATGCCATGGGGGTGGATGCTCCCAAGGACAATGTAGTAGGGTGTCTTCGTATCTTCGTATGTTTGGTACGGATGTGCCGGTGTAGGTTGTTACAACATGCTTCGTGTAAGCCATTCGTCTGTGTCACCCATGCGCGTGCTGTTAGCAAGGGAGTCTCTGGGATATCGAACGTGGTGTCCGTTTAGCTGCGATGGGTATAGACCCAGCGATCGACGCGACTTGTTACAACATTACTGTAGCTCCAATTGGATTGAACTTGACAGCATAACGCCATGCCATGGTAACATGGTGACATCCTAACACGCGTCGTGCCCTCCGCCCCGTCAACGCAGCGTGCTGAGAGGCAACGTTGACCTGCAATGCAAGTACAAGGTCGACCCAACCTTCCCCAGGTGGAAAATGTGAGAGCAGCGTCCCGCGAATCAACATTTAAGTTTTGTTACCATTGTTTACGAGCGTCTGAGCGTGCCTGTGTGCGGGTGGCTCTGTGCAGCTGCTTACAGTAGGGGGGCATACCTACTTCAAAGTGTGCAGGTGCCTGTGTGCAGCAGTTGGCATACCTCTAAATGGTGCACAGACAGACAAGTCTGACAGAGCCAAACTATCGCCCGGAAAGGGTGCGGCCGTAGCGGTAGAAAGAGGCATGCTACATGCTACAAGTGGCGCAAGTGTCGGTAGAAAGAAACATGCTACATGCTACAAGTGGCACAAGTGTCGGTAGCGGTGCACCCAACGTTTCTGAGGTTCCCTACTGACGGAAGGAGCTCTATATCCCACACAAACACTAACAGAGGGGGGAAAGTGAAAGTGCACGCTGATGGCCTATCTCGTCTCCTATTGTAGATACGCCACGAATTATTTTCGAGCCCAAATAAATGGTGTTGCAGCGATACTCGAGACGTTCCTCACAAGAGCAGCCTTGTCTATCAGAAATATTTTGGCCACAAAGTGCTACATGCTACCAATGTTCTGTAGTACTCCTGCCGTAGAACGCTTTTACGATAGTTGAATGTGGAAGGTAAGAATATGCTGTTCCTTCTAGACCACAAAATAATCGTACTCGCCACATCAAACTAGCTTATTCGCCACATGAACACACCACTATGAAGCTATGAAGAACACCCCTATTATACGTGCAGTGCTCCACAAGGTAGGCCACGCCCTATTATGCTCGTTGTGATGTAGAGGTATTGCAGAACGCCAATTTTGCGTTCACCCCATCATCTCATCTGACAAACAATGCCATGTATTCGCTTCCTTTTGTCGTTTGCAGCGAATGGCCGAAACATCTGGACGACCTGTCTGGGGGCGAGTGCGTACGTTAGGTACGTCCAACATGCATGGAGGTATATATGTGGAAGGTAACTCACTGGGCACGTGGAACCCACGCACTGTGGTTTAGAGTTGATGCGCTCTTCTATAGCCTTTGCTTGGTTAGAACGCCGATCGAACCCTCGGTGTGGCTTAAGCAGCTTCATCGGCCAGGACGATATCCATAAATGCTTCCTCCAAATGGTGCAGATATGGTACAGTACAGGCCCACAGCTCGGAGCGTCGTGCTAAATATTTGGCAAAGAATGCTCGACAACTACTACTGTACATGCTGCCTAAATGACCACTCAGTCCTGACAATGTGCCTTTTTTTTCACAGGACACCTTTGACCAACGCTGTTGGATACGTGTCCGTGCAGCTCACGATAGCACGTGGTACACGCTGATTCAAGGTCCCGCACCCTCAGATGTAGCAGGCAGTCCGGACGAGCGAGGTCGGCCATGCCCGAGATGGCCGTGATAACTGCTGGGGTTGCGGCGGTAGTTGTAGAGGGTGTTTGCGTCATGACAGTCTCACCGCTCTTTTCTTTGGATCCCACGTACCATTGCCTATATGAGGGATTTCTATGCTTGCTGAGGGGGACTACTGGCAGTATCCCGAGAGATGGGTCGGCGCTACGCCGGCGGGGTGATAAATGCCTTTGGAATGTCCAGTGGTTTGGTATAGGGTCAGGCCACACTCGGCCGGTAGGGAGGCATCGCGGTACGTAGCAGGACGTGGATTGGCTTGGCTGACAGCTCATTGTATAGGCCCGGCTAGGACTGGGCGGGTAGTGGCCTGCGATGACGTGCAGTGAGCAGTAATACCCAAACACCGATGGGTGTGCAACGAGTTGCCCAAGAGAGTGTAGCTTGCGGCCAATATCGCTTGCGCGTGACGCGACACGTAGAGGTAGAGGTACAGGTAGAGGTAGAGGTCTACGGTATATTCCCATGGAAGAAGTAGATTGTAGTATAATTGTCGCCTACCGCTAAACGCGCTGGGACCGACGGTATAAACTCCAGTGGGTGATGTGACTATAGAGACAACGACGATAAGAGCTACGACGTCAGCCCCGTTTTGGTATTAGAGCAGGGAAGCCTTAGTGCTCGAAATTTAGTGCAAGGAGCTGGACCATACACGTCCAGCACGATGCTACTCGTACTCCTGTGAAGTTGCATTATGAGTACACCTTCCAGTCGCAACATTCATTGTGTTCCGTCGCATTTTCAGGGGCCCTACGATGGCCAATACAGAATGGTCAATGAAATGGGAACATTCCTCGCAAACGTTGTAACATGTTGTGCATCGTGCCCGATTTACACCCGATATTGCAGAATATGGCCAACCGCGGGTTCCCATCTATGCCAGGAGCATGAGAGCCCCGCACGCCTCAAATGGACTACTGCTACATTGTCGTCTCCTAAACCTAGCCTAGCCAATACATACTACACTAGTCCCGTAGGTTTGCCCTATATGGTATATACAGTATATGGATATGTTCTACGTGTTTTCGTTGAACGAAACGCTTCTGTTTCAGCGTCACATATTCTAAACAACCAGTGCTGTGCAAAGTGACAATCCGCCGCTCACCTGGCGCTGACAACCGCACCCTCTCCAACACGAAAAAACAATCGGCCCAAGCACTTGGACAACACTCTAGCGGCTAGCGTGATGGAAAGTGTTCTGATGGGAAGGGGCGGGCCGGGGTAGATCCATATGCAGGCACGCATGGTGGTACGTCCGACAGCACGAACACACCACCAGTAGATCGTCTCCTAAACGAAGTCAACTACAGGCTGGTTCAGGCAAGAACCCCCAATTCCTTCAGAGCCCAATACCCACGCCGTTTTTGAGAGCTAGACCCTGAACTTTTCACACGTTTTTAATGTGCCCCTGCCGAACCTTTAACGGCTGAAGGGGGGGGGGGGGGGTCCCGTCGAGGGTAGTGGCTAAGTCGCGGCCGTTTTTGGTTTCCGCCAGATATTTCGGTTTTCTTTTTTAAATTGAGGAATTTGGGTCTTGAGGGATTCAAACTTTTCGGCGAAAAAATAAGTTAAAATAAAAATCCCATTCGTAAAGCGCTCGGCAGGGGCACATTAACCACGTGTGCAAAATTGCAGGGTCTTACTCTCACAACGGCGTGGCCATTTGGATTTTTGTGCGGTGAAGGTGCAAAATTACGGCTCAGCCTGGTAATTACTTGATATCATTGTAGATTCGATGTTGGGCGTTAAATAGGACTTAATACTGGTCCTACGCAGTCAGTTCTTCGAGTATGGGTGTGCAAATATGTGCAAACGTGCTTCGGAGCACCTGGAAGCGGCTCGTCCAGAAAAATATATATATGAAATGTTTTTTTCTACCTGAGAGAATTCCTTACTGTTATTGACCTCTTTGAAGGCCTGTGATTGGTTTGGACACATTTTCGGTGCTACCGCCAGTCCCGGGTCCTTAACAAAAAAACTGGCTGTCAGTCTCTTCCAGCATTCATGGCGGTCAGTTTGATACCAAATATGTGGTATTCGAGTAGATATTGGGATCGGCATTTGTGGCTGACAAAATTTGGGGGTTCTTGCCTGAACCAG
>JAYJME010005011.1:0-10446 GCA_036873775.1 Costaria costata
GTTATTTGACCATTGACCACGCATCCCTTTCGAGGCGGAGCACCGCTCCTACTCGTAATAGAGACACCTCAAACTCTGACCTGGGGGGGGGGGGTGGAGATACCACAGTAGTATCAATAGTACGATATTAATAGTACAACAGTAGGTGCCGCCTTATTTCTCTGTTCTTCGTAACAGTAGGTGCTGCCAATATACTGCTATCAATAGCCTTCTGATAGCTGTGTTACGTACTGGTGCTATAATATTCTGCAACATCCTACCGCTGCATTGTTACGAAACAAGCGTGCGTAACGCCAGCCGCCGACGTACGAGTCTGCTAATACTACAGTAGTAAGGGTTTTCTACCGCCTGCCCGCCCGCACTTATCATAGGAAGTACCCCCAGGTCCTGAAATAGCCCCAGGTCCCGAATAGCAACGCCGTTAGCCCGCGAAAAAAGGTGCTACGGATAAATAGTTAATGTGCCAGATAAATGCCGACATATATATAGCAAAGTCACTCCCCGGGGAAATAAATCCCGCGTCAACAGGAAAGAAAAAAAAAATAGGAAAAACAAAAAGGGGCATACTGCTACGTATGCTACTGTCCCTATACTGCTGCATGTATACTGCGAAGCTACTGATGTAGTACTGCACCATACTGCGGCCTTATCCTGTCTACTGCTGCAAGCAATATTCTACTGCTGGTGTACAATACCAGTATTCTACTGTCGTGCAACACTACAGTAAGTACTGGTACTACAGTATTTTACTGTATCATGCGCTCTGAGCTGGCACCGTGAAGCCTGGAGGAAGGGTGGGAGGCGTATTATATCAGGGCGGGGGGGGGTGTACTCATATCATGCATGGCCGTAGTCGTACAATGACCATAGACCCTCGCATCCCTACTATGCCGGGGCAGAGCAACGTCGGGTTTCACCGACCAGGCAGACATTGCTGGCATCAAGCGGAAAGCGCCGTGAGGTGTGCTCGGCGAGTCGCATGAATGAAGGGTGAACGAGCTGCATCATATCATACTACGAAACCACAAGCGGACTTTCTTGCGCATGGATATGACAAGCGTCGAACCACTTCCAAGGGACAGCAATGGGCATGACATACTGCTGTGAAACTGCCTCCTCCTCCTCCTCCTCCTCCTCCTCCTCCTCCTCCTCCTCGTGCATTCGATATTTTTTCTCTAAGACTGTCCCTGGCGGCGGTCTTCGTTGGCATTGTAGTGCCCTCCCCCCCCGCCGAACGTCTTTCCCAGTAAGAATTCCTTGTCGAACGAGTTCGTCGCGAACTTGGACTTGTCCACCTGAAACACAAAAAAAAAAAAAAAAAACACACACACACACACACAACACAAAAAAAAAAAAAAAAAAAGGCAGCGGCGGAGGCGGAGGCGGTTCGTCTCTCATTTACCACAGGGCTATGTGAGTTGGCTGGCCTTTACGGCTATTACTAGTTACTAGTGGTACACCCGCTTCTACGCCAGCGGGTCCGGTATACATACAGGGTGGCAAAGTGAAACCAACTATTAATAACTGACTTCAGTTTTCACCAAACAACAAACAGGTGGAAGCACAAACGCGGCAGTCGGATGTGAAGACGCAGAGCTAAAAAAAAACACTTGCACCCCAACTAATACCAAGTTAATGGGGCAAAGGCCGAGGGAGCGAAGCGACCGAGGCCGTTTTTTTTGGCCATGTGGTAAAAACAAATCCTCTTCATTGCGAGGTACGTACGTACAGTACAGGCTTCCATTATTTAATTAGTCTGTCTGCTGTCTCTTTGTAACAATCATGATTTTGCGTAATTATTGACTGCGAAAACTGTACGAAACCGACTTCCATAAACTCGCTGCCTGCAGAAGCGCGGCGGGCTGGGGCTATATAACAGGTATAGGACTTGTTTTTGTGGCAAGCTGCCAGGAGTTTTTAGCCCGCGGTCGCCGTGTTGCGGTGTTCTTTTTTTGTGGTGGTGCTGCTGCTGGTGCTGCTGCTGGTGCTGCTGATGCTGAGTGTTTTATTTTTTGCGGCGGCGGGATTTCGTTATTACTATTTTTTTTCAGTTTTGTTTCTTCCAGCGCACACCGCCGAAGGCATGTATGCCTGAGGCCGCTGTGCCTCATTTTCCTCTCTGCCAAGACAATAGCAGTAGTTTAATCATAGTTGGCCGGCAAAAAAGAGAAAGCCAACTAACTGGCTTAGTATCTATCTGCCTATTAAAAAAAAACACACACACAGCCACAAAAACACACTATTATTAAGTTAGATACACGGGGAACGCAGAACTCCCGCGAATCACCGCCTTAGCCAACTACTGTAATGCCAAGTACTACTACTGTACTACTGTACTACCCCAACGTACGTAGTCGCTATTACGGGGGACCATAGTTAATAGGACCTACTGTAGACACAACAGGACCTACTGTAGACACCAAAACCTAAAGGTTTCCCAATTGTTGCTTACAATATTTGGTCCATAGTTAATAGGACCTACTGTAGACACAATAGAACCTACTGTAGACACCAAAACCTACTTCGACGTATATATTTCCCTATTATTGCTGACAATATTTGGTCCTATTTACTATGGTCCCCCGTAATACGAGTGCAGTAGGTTGTTTACGCCAAGAGTCGAGTGTACACTAAAAACTTGTGATTACGAAGAAGAAATCGACGAAAATTCACACTTTTACGCACTAAAGTCCAAAAGTTTACGTGGTTTTTTCGAGTCAGACCATGAAATTTTGCACTCGTGCTCCTCGTGTCCTTCCCGAGTCTTGACCCGCGTCCTTCTCCTCTTTTTTTTCGCCGAAAATGTTTGGTCCAAGTTGATCCAAATTTTACATTTTTTGCACAAAATCTCGAGTAACAAAAAATCAGGCAAAACAAAACCGATGGGTCAGGTGTTCGTAAGGGCCCATCGAAGACGTGTGCAAAATTTCCCGGTCTGACTCGCAAAAAACAAGTTAACTTTTGCCGAGGAATACATTTCCGTCGTTTAGCTTGAACCAGCCTGTAGATCGTAGGCAAACATACGAAAACTAACCAACGAAACTCGGGCCCGAGCCCGATAACCAGTTCCGCGACAAGCACCAAATAGGAACCGAGGTCATGTGCGGAAAATATGCCAGAAGAGAGTAGGGAAAACACGTCCGCGGGCGGTGTGCCCGCGCGTGCCCCAACCTGCCTCAAATTCAAGTATGACGCGCTGGCAAGACGCCCACAGCCCATGCAGAATGCAGAGCGTGCGCACCCGCTTTTCTTTCCGTGCACGTTATCTGGGCTGACGGCAGCGTGGCGCAGGAGGGTGCACAAATGCCCTAGAACCCCCCCTTTTGACTTCAACTTGGGTGGGTAAATGCCCCCGCAATTGTACTATATTTATGTATTACCCCCTTTTGACTGTCAGTTACCCCCCTTTGACCGAAAATATGCCCCGCATTGGCCATTGTTGGATATCATAGCTTCGATATTCCTCCGTTAATCTGTTGTGGACGGACCTCGATTTTCTCCTGTGGCCGACACTGATTCTTTAGAGAGTTCGACACCTGTTATGATGTCAGATACCAAACGGGGGGTTCTCCTGCTCCAGTTAAGTGCGGTGAAGCTATGTTATCCGTAAGAAAGTGGCTTTAGCTATTTATACCAGCAGCAGCAGTGTATACCAGGTATATCGTATTGAGCCCATTCCGCACATGATGCCTTCGTGCTCATCCACCCGAAAATTTGTATTTGATGACATCGTTCGTGCGTCGTCCTCGATCTGTTTTGGAACGCCGAAGCTCACCGACACTGGCAAGCAAATGCAGCTGTGCAAACAACGGGCGAGGGGAGCCCGCGGCCGACCTTGCGTCCTAAGAGGAAGTCGGCGGCCGGCATGGCCATCGGGGAATGCAAGAGGCGGAAGAAAATGCCTGCGATGCACGACGACCACTACGACGACGAGGACGCCGAGAGATCGCCCCCCGCGAGCGATGACAACGATGTCGAGGAAGGCGAGATATTGCCCGCGGCAATGGGCGACGGCTATGACGAAGAATCGGAGAGAAAGCCCCCGACTAACGACGACAACGAAGCTTTGGACGCCTTAATCGCACCGGTGTTGGATGCCATAATAACGCCGGTGACTGTCAATATTAGATTAAACTGCTGGCTCTATGCCCACCGTGATCGTGGTCACCAGTTCTCGTTCTGCAGGAAGAAGCATATGCCACGGTGGGGGAGGGGGGGGGGATGGTTGGGCACAAATGTTTCTGTCTGACGCGGCTCCTCCACGGAGGTGCAGCTCAACAAGTTTCCTTTTTTGCCTTCGTATATTTGTTCTGCTGTTGGTGTGATGTAAGATACCTGGTAGTGCAACCGTCTCTAGGAACTCGCGCAGCAAGAGTTCTGTAACTGTCGTTGACTTGTCTGCGTTGGTTGATCCCGGTCGGTCCGTCTGTTGCCTGAGGCACCTCCAAAGGGGAAAGAAAGGGGCACAGCAGCAGTATGATGCCTCTGTTTTTTTTTTACGCGGTGTAAATTATAATTGTTTCATTATCTCTCGCCAATCGCACCGCTTTTTTTCACGGCAGGATATCAACAAAATGCTGGCGTCATGTCTGAATGCCGTAGAAACGACCGCCCTGGAAACCAAGAAGCTTGACACCGCCATCGAACAGCTGGTCAAGGTACGGTTTTATGATCACGCGGGTGGATGAACGATCCTCTGATGCTAAAGGGCATCGTATGCTCGTGTTTGCCTTTTTTCGGGTGCCAAAGAGTCGCTTTTTTATCTTCATGTTTAGCAGGAAATAATGTACATTCGCCGGTCTTAGGCTTACGAACAAAAAAGCACCCGGTGGCCCGAAAATCCGTAACCCGCAACTTTTAGCAACTCCCCGCCCGTTATAACCCCGTTGGTTAATTTCGACGGGAAAAATGACGACGAAAATGACGATTACTGCACGGGTCACTGCTCGGTCGTCTGGTGATAATATCGTAACATAACTGTAAACACAACAATGCAAGAAGCTGTACGACGCGGGCGCTACGTGTTTGTGATACTGCGCGCTCACACTATTGACCCCTTTGAGGGCCCAAGTGTAGTGCCTTCAACCTGAGCCAGGTGGAGTATGATCAACCGCCCAATGGGGACGCGCAGCATTACGATTGGTGTCATGCTGCGCGTGTGTCGGGAGATAAACTTGCTTTGTTTGCTCGGGTGTTATATATAGCCCGGGCTGCTTGGTGTGACCTATGGTGTACTCGTCAGCTTATTTCGACACTGTTCCCCCTTGCAGTCCCAGAGGGGTTCAGAAGCGGTTGGTAAGTCCGAAAATTGAATTGTTTTCGTCGCTATCTCTGGCTCCTCCAGAATATTTTAATTATTCAATGCGTTCATGTTTTTTCGTTCGAAGCAATATGTGTGGGGTGGGTGGAGGGGGGAGGGGGGGGCAGCACCATTTCCGTTTTTTGTTTGGTGTATGCTACGCACCCTTGACGCGTGCTACGATAGAGGTATTAGTAGCACTTTTTGGATACATTCTTTTCTGAACGACGGAGCTCCTTATCCCAAAATCGTCGGGATTCTATGATTTGTTTGCACTATAATTTGTTGTGTACCTAGGCCATGGAATGGTTCATCGGGTTAGGCTCACAATATTTCTCAAAAGTTGGATTTTGGATGAGGTACAAAGCCCCCCAAGTGGAGCACCTTAGAAAACAAAACATGGAACAACACCCCTATCGTAGCATGTGTCCCGTGGTATGTACGATTTTTTCCTATGCGCTCCTCCAGCGAAGGTCTCATTTCCTCCTGTTGGCCTATGCCTTTCCTTCCCTTCGGTTTGTTGTTGTTGTCATTGTTGTTGCTGCGTTTTTTGGGTGCTTGTTTCTGACCCCCCCCCGCCCCCAGATAGCCAACGACGCGGACACCGGCCGCACGGGCGCTGTCGTATGCGATGTTGTGAGCGCGCTCAGCCCGCTCCTGGAGAGTATGGTACCCCAGATTTTTGCAGACATCGGCTCTGCCATGACGGAAGCTTCGGTATGTTACGTTAACGCTATCTCCTCAGAAGTTCGCAAGGCATCCCGCGTGGCGATCCGCAAAACACTGCAAGAGGGACGTCGCTCAGGATGGTGCGGCAAAGACGGCGAGAACATCCCGCCGTGCCAGCACCACCATCGCAGGTGAATGGCCCGGTCTATTCGCGCGCGAACAATGTCCAGTGATGTGGCTCCGCAACGCATCCAACAGAGTGTTGGATGCCGGAACCAAAATCGATTCCGATCCGACACGGGCCTAAAACCCCGATCTTCGCAAGTTCAACCCGATATTTATCTGATCGGATAGGATAGGATCGCTAAAAACTCCGATGTCGATATGGTGAACGATACCTGGTATGTGCGGCTACAGGTACGGGGATACACGTGTAATATAAAACGATGACCATGTGATTTTTCCCCCCCGAACCCTTCAAGGGGTAGAGGTCCTTGGTTCCAGTCTTGATGAAAGCGCACGACGTGTTGGCTTCATTTTTGCTGGCAGTTTTTTACCGAATGAGCCTTGAGTACTTTTGGCTGTGTGCATGACGCGAGTCAGCGCGTATCAACCTGAGTCGACAAGCGATGGGATTGCGGGCCCCACCGGGTGTTAAAAACATAAAAAGCATGGCAAGTCCGGACAACACTGCCGTAGCGCGGAGGGGAGGAGGGGCTCTGCTGCCTTGACACCCGAACCTGACGTACGACAGAAGAAGGGCAAATAATTGAGCCAAGTGCCAAAAGGAATGAGGGAAAACACGTGATAAAGCCGATGGCTTAAGTCGCGCAAATAGCAGCTGTATGAAGTAGCAACCCTGCCCGTAATAGGTCCCGGGGTTGGTTCCCGGCTTGCTTGTGCCCTTTTTTTTCTTGTATGCACTACCCAGGAAAAATATTATAGGCACTTGCCAGGTAGTACGAGTATATATTTATACCAGATCAAACGTTTTCGTGGGTTAGCCCAAAATTCGACAATTGGGCGCCAATCACTGAGCGAAAGAAGCTGTTACGTCGGCTTATCCTGCCGTTACCTGCCCCCCCCCCCCCCCCTCCTCCCGCAACTGTCTGTGCAGGGACAGAACTCCCACAGAGAGACCCGGACTTCACGCCTCGAGGGGAAATTCGCGGGGTGGACCCGGCAGGACGCCCCGGCCGCCTCGCCCGGCATACAGGTCACCCCCGCCACCGCCCCAACACGGTCATGGTCAAAGCCAGGTGTGGCATCCGCCCCCGACATTATACGAGCAGCAACCGCGTAGAGAGGAAGCGCGGTACGTTTCGCGGGGGGAGGAACCGCAGTACGGTTCGCGGGGAGAGAAACCGCAGTACGGTTCGCGGGGAGAGGAACCGCTGTACGGTTCGCGTGAAGAGGAACCGCACCACGGTTCGCGGGGAGAGGAACCGCACTACGGCTCGCGTAGAGAGGAACCGCAGTACGGTTTACGGGGGGAGGAACCGCAGCACAGGACCCGCAGTACGGTTCGGGGGGAGGGGAACCGCGGTACGGTTCGCGGGGAGACGAACCTCAGTACGGTTCGCGGGGAGACGAACCGGCGTATCATTATGGTCGATCGTCCTTCGGGCAAACCTCATACCAACAGGCGCCAAACTCAAGAAACCGGGGGCGGCCCGCTTCGCAGCCTCGGTTGAGTTTGAATTTTGTCGGTTTTGATGGCCTAAACGAAGGCACGAGCTTTAGGCGTGGACGCTGATGCGTACAGCAGAAGCCATACTGCTCTGTAGCGACTGCTGCTTCGTAAGGCTGGACGCAGCGTATTTCAGAGCCTACCGCATGGAACGTGTACTGTGACTCGTGTTCGTGTTGATATGTTTGCGCATGAGGCAGCTCTTGAATGGACCTTTCTGCCTGTCCGTCGGTAGACTGTCGCCGTTTCTTCCTTGGTACCCACTGCTTTTTCATGTAGGGAACCTTTTGCACCCGTAGCGGTGTTATTCTTGCCATTTTTCGCTTGATTTTGGATGGTACCGTGGACTCGTAATGCCGCACTTGCATCATACCAGGTATAGGTTTTCTTAGCTCTGCAGCCCTTACTCCCAGAACGTGTCTTGCAGCCACGGATTGAATTATAGCATCGGGGGTTGTAGGGCTGGACGCGATGCTAATCGGAGCCTACCGCATGACTTGTGTACCTTGACTCGTGTTCGGGTTGGTTTGTTGGCGCACATGGCAGCTCGTTATGGAGCCTGTCCGTCGGTAGACTGTCGCCGTGTTTTCCTTGATGCCCACTGTTTCATTTCTTGAACATCTTGCGTCCTTAGCGATGTTATTTTTGTCATTTTGTGTATGATTTTGGATGGTATCATGGAATCGTACAGCTGTGCTCGTACTTGTATTTTAGCTTTGCAACCCGTTCTCCTAGAACATGTACTCGGTACTTTGACTCATCTTCGGGTGGGCATGTTTGCTCATAGGGAAGTTCTTAGCGGAGCCTGTGTACCCCTCCGTCAGTAGGCTGTGGCCGTTTCTTCCTTGGTACCCACTGTTTTATTTGTTGAACCTCTTACGTCCGTAGCGGTGTTATTCTTGCCGCTTTTCGCTTGATTTTGGATGGTATCGTGGACTCGTAATGCCGCACTTGCATCATACCAGGTACCAGGTATAGGTTTTCTTGGCTCGGCAGCCCGTACTCTCAGAAAGTTAAGCCTGTCTTGCAGCTACGGGTTGGATTATAGCATCAGGTTACATTACTACTGGTTTTTGAAGGGCTGGACGCGGCGCTATTCGGAGCCTACCGCATGTAACGTATACGTTGAATCGTGTTTTCATGTTGGCGCATAGGGCAGCTCTCAATGGGGCCTGTCTGCCTGTCCGTCGGTAGCCTGTCGCCGTTTCTACCTTGATGCCCACTGTACAATTTCTTGGATATCTTGCGTCCTTAGCAATGTCATTTTTGCCATTTTGTGTTTGATTTTGGGTGGTATCATGGAATGGCAAAGCGGTACTTGTATTATAGCGCTGCAACCCGTACTCCCAGAACGGTAAGCCTGTCTTGCGGCCACGGGTTGGATTTTTACATCGGGTTACAATACTACTGGTTGGTAGGGCTGGACGCGGCGCTATTCGGAGCCTACCGCATGTGACGTATACTTTGTCTCGTGTTCGGTGCGCATAGGGCAGCTCTTAACGGGGTCTGTCTGCCTGTCCGACGGTAGACTGTCGATGTTTCTTCCTTGGTGCCCACTGTTTCATTTCTTGGACATCGTGCGTCCTTAGCGATGTCATTTTTGCCTTTTTTTGTTTGATTTTTGATTGCGTCATGGAATCGTAAAGCTGTACTTGTATTTTAGCTTGGCAACCCGTACTCCGAGAACGTCAAGCCTGTCTTGCGGCCACGGGTTGGATTTTAGCATCGGGTTACATTAGTACTGGTTTGTAAGGCTGGACGCGGCGCTATTCGGAGCCTATCGCATGTAATGCATACTTTGTCTCGTGTTAGGGTTGTCAGGTTTGCGCATAGGGCAACCCTTAACGGGTTCTGTCTGCCTGTCCGTCGGTAGACAGTCGCCGTTTCTTCCTTGCTTCCCAGTGTTTCATTCATTGGACATCTTGCGTCCTTAGCGATGTCATTTTTGCCAATATTTGTTTGATTTTGGATTCTATCATGGGATCGTAAAGTTGTACTTGTGTCATAGCTTTGCACCCGTACTCCTATATAGAACGTCAAGCCTGTCTGCGGCCACGGGTTGGGTTATAGCAACGGGTTACAATACTACTGGTTTGTAGGGCTGGACGCGCACTATTCGGAGCCTACCGCGTGTATTGTATACCTCGCCTCGTGTTCGGGTTCGCGAATTGGTGCATAGGGCGGCTCTTATAGGGGCCTGTCTGTCTGTCCGTACGTCGGTAGACAGTCGCCGTTTCTTCCGTGGTGCCCACTCTGTCGTTACCTGGACATCTTACGCCCGCTACGGTCATTTTTGCCACCTTTCGAAGGAGCTCTAGGGACCTGTCTGCCTGTCCGTCGGTAGACGGTCGCCGCTTCTTCCTTGGTAACCACTGTTTCATTTATTGCGCATCTTACGCGCGTAGAGGTGTTTTTCGCCACGTTTCGTTTGATTTTGGGCGGCACCGTGGAATCGCCACGCTGTCTTTGTATCAGAGCTCTGACGTTGGGTTACATGATTGGCTCAAAGTCAATGGGATTTAGACGAACATAAACGTAGACAACATAAAGCCCCCCCCCCCCTAGATAGTAGCGAGAAAACGATCGCTATCTTATGAGATAGATGGTAGCGACAGGCGGCGAAACAGGAAGGGCATAGGATTAGCAAAAAGTTCCTTTGTAATATATGGAAAAAACATAATGAGCGCCCAACTGTTGGAGGTGTCTCTATGAGGAGTAGGAACGGTGCTTCGTCTCGAAAGGGATGCGTGGTCAATGGTCAAATGACTAAGGCAAGCAACAAATGAGT
>JAYJME010005012.1:0-10446 GCA_036873775.1 Costaria costata
TCTACATAGTTTGGGAGTCTAGTCTTTCCATCCATCTTGCGTTCTCCTCCACTACGGCATCGTCCCAGACCACGGAGCCACCACGACCCCGTCCGACGGCAGTGGATTTCTAACAGTTCCAAATTATTTCTATTAATAGGTGTTTTCCTACAGGGGGTATTTTTACATATCCCCTGTTTTCAGTTGCATGTGTATGCGACTGCTTCTACGATAGCCCCCCCCAAAAAACCAGCGATTTTCTTTAGCGTAAAGTTGGGGGGGCTATCGTAGAACGACTCATACCCCCCTTGGTATGGATACACTCGGCTCGGAAATTCGAAACTCGTCCCAGGGTGTGTGTGTTATCTTCCGTTTTATTACTGGTATGAGGTGGTTGTAGCAGTATGATAGTAGCAGTAGTATAGTAGTGTAGTAGTAGGTTTTAATGTAAAACGTAAACACGCGCGGCCGATGTACGATTTAGCTTGCAATACAGTGTCGAGCTATAATAGTTAGTTGGTCAAAGGCTAGCGGTAAGTAACGTAAAAACGAATCTGTTTCGTACGAGGTACGAGTATGATGATATCAGCTACCACCGTGACACCTGTGTTACTGCTCGCTGTCAGGTGAAAACAGGGTATAGAGCGTGACGACGGGGTGATAGTGAAGGCAGGGGCAACCACAATAATAACAACTACTGCTACTGGCTGTTGTGGGTCACACTTGTACCCAAGGAATTATCCCAAGCGCACCACAATAACATTAACGGCAACAACAGATAGATCAGTACGTGGTATGTGCCGGTCATTGCGCTACGCCTGCACGAATTCCTTACCGGTATCGCACATTTTCCTTGCAGGATAAGGATCGCTACCCGTCACGTACAACTAACTCAAAGCAGCAGCAAAACAGTAAAGTCGTCGGGTAGGCTATTCACATACATGTCGTACCAGGCCCATCTTACAGAATACGATGGCAGGAGTACCGCTACCCGCCCGCAACAGGGAACACATCATATCATCAATATCACAGCGGCTGCTGCAGTGAGAGGGTGTTTCATTTTTTTTTGTATTTTGAAAGAAGCGCAACGACATCGGCTTGTTAGGAGGTGAATTTATTTGCCTCCTTCTCTCTCGTAATCTACCGTAAGCAGTGACACTTCACACTACTTCTGGCGCTTTCAATGTTCGTGCGTGACTCACAGAAGCAATACATGAATGTATCGTTGCACATCACCACACCGTATTCGTTCTGTAGAACAACGAAAGAAGTCAACACCGGGGGCATGTCCAAGATCTTGCGTTAGTAGTCGCACTCTGGCAACCCTCATCCATCCCCCGTCTTCCGCTACCCGCCACTATTATTGCAGGAGGGTTCAGACTGCCAAAATAACCAGACGGCCCTGCAAGAAGAGCGAGGAGCGTCGATCCAAAACAATAAGTCACTCCTCCAACACGACCATTTATTTCTCAATATCAAATACTATTAGACAAAATCGTAAAAATCAAAAATCAAATTCCGCCAGAAAAAAAAACCCTTCAGCCCCCGCCCCCCCCCCCCCTAGATGAAAATACTATGACGCTAACCAGGGTACTATTAATAGCACCAGTGCTACCACCACACACCACCTAAACACGCGTGTTGACAACCTTCGGCCGTCCCGCTCTCTTTCACATGCTTTGTGGTGACATGTCCTACCAAACTTGATCTATGTCCCTGCTGGTCGTGATGGAAGCAAGGGGCGGAGCCATTAGGCCAAAGTCGACGCCGTCGCTGTAGCTTTACTACAGTACCTGCCGGCATGCTTCGCATCACATCATATGTACTAAACTACCACCAAAGACAACAACGCAGCATACAGGAACGACAGAGAACAGCAGCTCGACTTTACCGTGTACTTAAACTACAGTGTTAGTAGACTACATTCAAAGACAACATCGAAGCAGCATATCATACACACATAAATCATCAGAATCAGCTCCGCCAATCACATACCTGGTACCGATATTGTCTTTCAAATAAATAGACCAATAGGAACACTGCGAGCAGGAAGTAAGTAGTACACCGTGAACCGACTCCTATCTCGCGGGTGCCTACCTACCATTAGACTCGCCAGTGCCCCTCCTGCAGGTACCACCCACCACCTGCGATTGCTGCACCAACAGCGCGCAAACACAATTCCCCGTCCTCCAGGGAAGAACAACCGCAGCCGCAACACCAGTCTTATGGCAGCATCCACTACATGTCGAGGCATCTCCTTCCGCGCACGGCCAGCCGTGATTTCTTCTAAATATCGTTTGTCCTCACCAGTGGGTAAGGGAGAGAGCCCGAAAGCCATGTGTGAGATCCGCGCCGACAAACCCACCTTTCGCGGACAGCGACAAACGACGGCGTCCGCAACCACCACAAGCCTCGACCATCAATGCTTGTGCTGTCTGTCCAATAAACTAAACAACAAAAATAGAGAGATAAACAATACCAGGTATGCTTTACGTCTGTCCCCTTAACCCTTGTACTACCCCAAAAAGTATCTCACACTATTTCCAAGAATTTTTGTCCCCAAAAACGGTTTCCGGCTCTAAAGGGGTTATAAACCAGAGAGAGAGCGAAGGTACTCGTAAAGCGAGAGAGAGAAAAAAATAAAGAAATCGTTAGGCTCGCGTCTGCGACAGCTCGAACAATACCGCTGTGCTGACCCCCGCGACCAGCATCACGACCCCGAACACCACCATCAAAACGGGAGTGTAAAAAAATCTGAGGGCCCGCAGCCGCCCTCCAAGCGCCGGGTCATACTCCGGGGAATCTTTCTTCCACGCGGCTAGCGCTTCTCCCAGCTCCGTTTCGTGTACTTTAATGTGAATGACTGCCGGCATGATGTACCCGATCGCCTGTTGAAATGTCGGCAAGAGTTTCAACAGGTGGAATATCAGGCATGCACCGTTACAAAGGTGGGAATGGGACAAGCAACGCTAAAATATGGGAAAGGGATAGGCGGCAATTGTTGGCGGGGGGGGGGGGGCGTGGGGCTACAGAGGATGGCAGCAAGTCCCCGGAAGCTTCAGCGGGCGCGTTCCCTATACCTAAGGAGAAAATATCCCGCCGCGAGGCAGTCCGACCACGTATGATACCATTACGGCACAGAACAAAGAGGAAGAGGGTAACGCTCTTTTCGAGGAACATGGCGCGCCACGTTTCGATATTGCACTGGTCTCTGGGATAGAAAACTAGCAGAAAGGTGTTCTTCGTAACCACCTCCTCGTCGCGCCCAAAAAAAAACAGGAGCACCTATGAGTGGATAATCAAGCAGCTATATATACCATGCGTACGTATGTACTGCAGTTGTCGACCAGCATTCGACACCGGGTAGCCCGTACCAAAGCAACCACGCGCGTGCGGCGTGGTGTATGTCATCCCCAGCGATACTCACACTCCCGGCGAAAGCACCGAAAATCTCCAGGATGGACCCGAGGTTGCTCGTAGCTAAAGCCAGGGCCATCGTGCCAGACCAGATCAACACGGTTATCCAGAAGTGGCGATGCGACGTCCTTGGTCCCTTGCCTAGCAAAGTCTGGAAGATCGCAACGTCAAGGACGTGCCTTGCCACGTACATCTCGACAGGGTAGGTGAAGATCTATCAAGAGATATCAGCAAATGTCGAAGACGATCACACAAACGACGGCGGCGGAGAGCAGAGAGGTTGTGGGCAGTTGGCAATTACTTACTACTGACGGACGCTTGGTGTAGGTAGGAAGCCCTCCCAAATACTATTTTCACCGCAAGCAGGACAGTTCTGTGGTCGATTATCGATTCAATGGCAATGCGGTGTTGTTCCATTGCTTGGTGCACGACGGATGGCTTTTCACGTAATGGGTGGATTTTGATGGGATGAAGAGAGTCGGGATTAGTGGATTTGACGGGATGCATGGGTTGAACGGGATGGATGGGTTTCATAAACAATAATTGATTTTGATGGGATGGATGGCTTTTGACGGAAACTTAGCGATAATAAGTACCGACCTGCACGAGTCGTCCAGGACAATTCTTCAGCTACCCCTGGCGTACTAGGCCAATCCCACAGCGCACTGAATACGACTGCGGTACAAACAGACGACCAAGAAAGCACCACGATCGCTCCGTTGCATTCCACCAAAAGACACAACTACCAAACAGCACCAAATGACGCAACAACGGCAAGCAGCAGCATACCCCCCTCCCGAGCTTCTTAACTACGTGCTCCGGTCGATACATCGCGGCAGCCTCCGCAGGTCTCAATGTCAAAACTACCGACAACGACATGATTGGAGTTAAAATGGCGCAAGCACCAGCATGAAGAATGCGGCTCACCATCGTCACCGCCAAAAACGCTCGCGCGAAGCTCGCAGGCTTGTGCTCCGACGAGAAATTTTTGAGAACGTTCGCCTGCGTCTCGTTCGCGAAGGTCAGGTACCCGCCAAGGGCAAGCGTCAGCCCCATCACGAACGCGATACACACGGACCACCGCGACACGCCAGCCCAACGCTCCGCGCCCCCCTTAGCCATGCTCCGGTACACGAGGAAGGAAGAGTGCTGACAAACAAACGCGAACGAGATCGCCCCGAACCCGGCGAACACGGTGGGCCGAATGAATGTTTGAATATCCGACCGATCGATGTGCGGGTTATCCCTACGAAATGCGGCGTTCGACGAAGAGGAAAAAGCACACAGGCAGCACGGAAAACAGGGGAAAGGAAAGTAGTCAAAAACAGGAGCTGGGGGGGGGGAGGGCACTCGATTTCACGCGCGTAGATGACTTAGCACTGTCTATTTTTGAATAAAATCGACCATTGCCAAGAGTAAAACACATTTTTTCAGGGCGCGCCAACCTCTGCAATCGACACTTGCCACCACAATTTATTTATTTTCGCAGGGCGTGTCAATCTCTGCAATCGGACCACACCATACGAGTCGTAACATGCACTCGCATTTGACACGGCACAGCTACGAGTATGCGGAGTTGACCTTGGTCCGACGGAAGTAGACTGTTAGGCTTGCTGGCGGTTGCGCTCGGATACGAACCTCTGCTGTTGTGTACCAAAAAAAAACGTCAGCTGTGAGATAGAGGATTTGGTCGAAACTCGTCTTTGCAAGCAGCGTGGGATACTTCCACTATTAATACTGTGATCACGCGTTCTACGGGTTTCATATAACCTGATAAAGGATATATATATGCATACTTCGTGTATTTACTTTCTGATCATCACTTTTACTTTCCAGCTCAGCTCGCCGGAGGTTCTACCCTCAGCCACCTTCTGAACAACCCGTGGTCACAGGTGTCTTCCTTTCCTTCTCCCCCCCGGTACGTGCCTTGCTTTTTATCGCGCGTAATAATATAGGGTTTAGCATTCCCACTGCTCGTCGACTTTAATCGAATTTTTGCTAACTCACGCTCTCGCGCTTTCCGCTAATCAATTTTTAAGCAAGAAAAAGTGCCGAGGAGTATGTTTGCACTCGGTGAGAATTGAACGCACGAAAATGATTTTAGTGGGCACGAGGACAACCTACCAAGCCACAGGGGACGCCCGGGCAATAGTCCTTATTGAGACGAACAAAAAGTCAGACAGCTGTGGAAGGTACATATGACAACATGGTACATTTTCTGAGTCTTGTTCCGTCGCCGGACATGCGAGAGCGCAAGTCGGCGAACATCGATGAAAAATCGACGCGCAGTGGGAACTCCTGAATCCTATGCGAGACAACAACGAAGGCAGGTAACCGGGGTGACAAGGGACAACACCTGTGGCCAAGGCTCGTCTATTAATAGAAGGCTGCTCAGGGTAAAACTTCCCACGAGTTGAACTGGAACGTAAAAGCGGTGACCAAAAGAAACAAACCGTCGCAGGGTATCCCACTGAAAGGCAGGAACAAAGTTCTGCTCCACCCAACCTACGTGACGCTCCTTGGTGCGACGCAGTCACCAAAATCCACCTGTAAATAGCTAGGGATAATACGCCAACCGGTGTACAACAGGGCTGGACCACCCTACCCCCCCCGTTTCTCAATGTATTCATATTGGCACCCTTTCGGTTGTGAACGAATCGAGTTTTGGAAATCGGTCTAGGGAGGGTGCGATCTCTCCACTGATTACGGTATACATACACATCGTGTGTGTGTGTTTTTACCTGGCCTCGCTCCTTCCAGCGACCAGAACAATGAACGTCAGCAGCAGGTCTGCCATGACGCTGATGAAAGACGTGAAGGAGAGCTTGCTCAGGTCCCTGAGAAGAGACACAGGCAGCACGCAAAACATCCCGACAACGAGGATGACCCAGTTACGGTCAGCAAGCGTCCCTTTAATCAACCCCAAAGCCAAAAGGACTTCCGGGATCGTATCTCCCACGATGACGAGGTATGCGGACATCGCCCCGAACGCCATGACGCCCGCGAAGAAGCAGAAGGCGTAACTGCCAGCGTTGCCGAACAGACCGGCCATGAGCTCCTCGTAGTTGAGCCGCCCCAACTTTTCGCCGGCGTTGATGAGAATGGTGGTGGACTTGAAGGTGAGCACCGCGGCCAAGGCCAGCAATAATATGCCCGACCCCAGGCCGCTCTGTCGTAATATGGCGTGTTGATTCGACAGCAAAAAGGGGGACGGGGAGATGTCGCATGAGGGAAGGTAGGATGGGGAAAGAGGCGCAAGAAGGTGGGGCGATAGGGACGGCGCAAGGTTCAATACGGGGTGCTTCGTCGACGTCAACGCAAGGGTACGGGATTTAGCAAAAAACCGCATAGAATCAGGCGGGCCCGCGCGGAAAGGACATGCAGGCACCAACGACCGAACCGCACCCAAGTTTTTGGGGACACACTACTTGCAAATAGTGTGGGATACTTTTAGCTGTTCCAAAAGGGAAAAGGGCACATGGCTAGATCTTCGAAACGTTATCGCACCCTGAGCGGCGGGGGGGGGGTCAAGAGTCACCAGCTCTCTGTCGCCGACCAAGCGCTGCGCCGTCCAGAGCTGTTCAAACCTTGGCCCAACTTCGACAACATGGTTGAAGCATGCTTGACTTTAAACCCTAAACCTAACACTAACCCCGACAGTCTGGGACACTTCTCGGGAAATGAAGACGTAGTGAGGAGTTAGTGCGGACTTATCAGCCATTTTGTCGAACCTGGGCCACGTCGTAAAGCGCTACAGCTTGCGCCGCCACGGCCTGGGAGCGAGAGCTCACAGTTTGGAGGGGGAGAGAGGCCTCTTGCCTTGGCGCGAACGGTTGCCGGCTCGAGTTGCACGGCACACCTTCAGCATAGCGGAGGGTACCGTGGTTTACAGCTCGGGTAGGTAAGACACCACCTGCACGTGTGACGCCGTTAGGGATAGTATTAACTCCGCCAGCCGCGTTTAGAGTTCCGTACCGTCTAGATGGGGCGGTCTTTAAGGAAAGTGACGTGGCTCAAAGTTAACGAGTTAACTCCTCTGTAGGTGCCGAATAGTCGACGCCCGCTTGGGAGTGCCGATCGCCTCTTTCGTCTCACACTACTTGATACTGTACTTGATAACAACTGGCTCATATAATACGATACTGTCCATGAACAAGGGTTGCAATCAGAGTGAAAAAAGACACCGCAGCTGTGAGATCGAAAAAATGGTCGAAACTCATCTTTGCAAAAAATATCGCAGTTCTTCCATTATCTCCAACCCTCTAGCCGTTAGCTCCCTTTCGTTGAAACGAAGATCCAAGGTATCATATCGCGGCTCCCGCGCCCCCCTCCCGGCTCCCGTACTCGCCTTGGTTTTTTATCGCGCCATGGGGTCAGCACCCCCCTCGCTCGTCGGCTCACATCGAGCTGCAATAGTTCGCGCCCTGTTTAACGTAGCTATGAAAATACCGGTATTTGTACTCTTTGTATTCTGTAAATTCGACTCTATACTAACATAAGCCAAAATAAAGACTCCCGTACGTTATCAGCGGGAATCGAACTCGAGGGCCACTCTGTGAGCATTGCGAAGGGTTTTTCCAGATCGTCATAACGTAACAACGACCGCGGGTCGATCGGTCGACTCTTGCTCAACGCTAATGGCTCTGTCAGGAGCAGGACAACCCGTGAAGCGCGCTACAAGCGTCATACATGTTATTTACCTCCCAACTTTGCGAAGGGTAGACGTGACATAAATACTTAAAACACAAGAGCGGGAGACTCCACCGGCCCATAATATAATTACTCTGTATAAATACTTCGAATAACTTCAGACGGACAACATTATACTTTCGGTTTCAAGAGACCCCAGTTAGCACGTTGATGTTGACACACACCGGGGGAATTTGGAATTTGGAATTTGGGTTTTGGGCATATACGTACAATACCAACTCTGTTGTACCTGCCGTTGGACTCTGGATACGAGTGCAGTACCAATTGAGTTGGCTTTCTCAGGGAGCGTCGGTGATCGACTGATCCAGCGCTGACTTCGCGCAAGTATAAATTATACAATCTCAACTGATTCAGTGCTGACCACCAGCTCAACGGAGTCCTTTCCTATTCCTACTCTTATATAAGGGGGGCATCGCCGTGGCGGGCTGACGCCCGCCTGCGGCTTCGCGCATGCCCGTAGTGGCCAATCATATCATACGTTCGTACGAGCTCATTCCAGAGGCAGCCGGGACTTTCCCGCTTCAAACATTTGCGCCAGAATTGAACAAGAGTTGGAAAACGAAGTCTGGCAGGGTTGTTCTTCACAACCCCACGAAAAAACGACACATCGGCCTTTTTTCTTTTATTTGTTTTACATTTTGTTTTTTTATAGGGGATTTTTCGGCAACTCTGACCCAAAATTACGGACGAAAAAACAAAAAAAACATAAAGGCCAGTGTGGCATTTTGTCGCACGGTCACGAAGAACACCTCTGCCAAAGCTCGATTTCCGACTCTTACTTGCTGGCGCTAAAAGTGACTTCCGTGAAAGGAAATAGTTCCACTAGGGATTCCAAAGAGCTCAATACATTGTTCTAGTATTTTGGCAGGCGTTTCTTATGGCAGCCTTGTACAGCTCGCAGAACAAAACAAGAGCCACGGACGTCTTCCCCTTCTTGATACGGTCATGTCAACATGTCTAGCGTCGAATTATTCGACGTGTTGACCGATTTATGGCCTAAATAGTAATGATAAGGATTTTGCTATATATCGCTTAAACCCCTATGCAACAACGCCTCCCCGAAGTAATACGAACAATTCTCACATCTCACGAACCAAAGGTCGCACGCCAAAAACAGCTTTACCGATGTGTTCCCCTTGCTGATGCGGTCACGTGGATATGCTTTGCGGTGTTATTTTCACTGTAGTATTCGTTGTTTTATACCGGTATCATAGCTCGAAGGCGGGATTTAATGTGTCTCGCGTGTCGCTGGAAGCAGCTCGTATTACTTGTGCATACACTCAACACTGCACGGAACACGTTGTCTACCGCAGTCTTCGGTTGAGTGCAATTTACAGTAGGAGGAATCACAGGCATCGACCGGCACCCGGGTAATATTATACACCGTACAAGTGCGTACAAGTACGATGATATCTACTCAATACCAGACGATCACCTTTTTAATCGAGAGGGGTCATTGGCGAGTCAGGCGCAGAGCCCGGCTTCAATGCGACTGGTAGCTGGTAGCCATAGTCACGCACGCGGAGTATATGTGGGTCGGGAGTCGAGAGGCCGAGAGCTGCAAAATCAGTCGAGGTTCGTAGGATACGTGCAACAATGGGAAATATCGACGACTTCAGACTTTCACAACCGAATTCCGTTCGTATAAGACCGGTGACAAGGGCAAGACGATTTTGCCCAAAAAAAATGAATTGCAAAGATACGCTTCTCCGTAAGGCTGTTTCTTATGCAAGAATTTTTGAGGTTCGAAACTGGACCCTTTTCACGAAAAAACTTCACTTTGATACGTCGACCCCGATCATTCTGGGCTCCAGATTGATCAAGGCCAGAGGTTACAAACTGAGGTTCGGATTTGAGCCTTTATATAGGTTTTTATATGCATACACTATTTTTAGTATAACAGTATCACGTCTACACGGCACACCATTCAGTACACCTGCTGCATATACAGACTGAAGCGGTCGCGTACAAGCCCACGCTCGCCCGGCCCTCAGCCAGGAACAACCCCACACTCGCCCGGCCCCCAGCCAGGAACTCTCACTAAGGCATGGGAGAGGGATGATGCGGTGGACGTGATCGATCGTCAGGAGGAGTTGTAGACGGGCTCTGCCTGTGGCAGCTCGCACATACTAGTGCCACCTGTTGTTGCTGTGAGCCTGCGCTTCATCATGCCCAACAAGAGAGCCGATACGTTGCTCTCGACTCGCCGAGCACGCTCGGTATCTGGGTGCCGTCGCTGCTTGCTTGGGGTCGAGAGAGTGGCGCGCGCAGAGTGATGGGCGATGGTGGGGGTAACTCTCGATTCCAACTTTCATATATAGACTATTAGTATTATTAGAT
>JAYJME010005013.1:0-10443 GCA_036873775.1 Costaria costata
TTTTCGGCGGTAACGCCAGTTCTAGGCCCTTAAAGAAAAAACTGGCGATGTCACCCTCTTCCACTGTTCATGGCGGTGAGTATGATACCAAATATGTGGCATTGGAATTGCTATTGCATGCGGCATTCGTACCATACATACATAATGTCCATAGCCTTGCCCATAGTGATGTCGACACCTGCACTGATACTGCTGCTGATACCGATACCGCGGGGGTCACGGGTTATTGTTTGTTTTGTCACGCCTGTTTGACCACTCTTACTAGTATTCCCTTTTTTATGTTGAAACAAAACTGATACCAGGTATTAGCTGTTAATAGTGGTACCTGGTACTGGTAGCTTTTAGTATGCCAGTACCGTAGTGGGGAGGGGGAGAAGAGCCTGCTGTGTGACCCCGGCTTTGAGTTGCGACTGGGAGGGAGCGAGAAAAGAAGGGCGAAGATATTAAATGGGATGGGAAAAGGAAAAAGAAAAAAGAAAAAAGAAAAAGTGCCAAGGCGTTTAACCGCTTAAACCCGCGTTCTCTTATTTTGAGCTCTCTGTAGTGGTACCGCCACTGGTACTTGTACTGGTACTGCTACTGCTGCTGGTACTGATAATGATACTGGTACTAATACCAACACCGCCACTATTAACACTGCTGATACTGATAACGGTACTGGTACCGATACTGATCCTTGTACTGGTATTGATACTGGTACCCAGATTGACACTCAGACTGATGGTGTTGCTGATACTGGTACTCGTATTGATACTGATCCCAAAACAGAGGCATTTTGGAGCAAGGAGACAGCATGAAATTGGAGTGTGAGGCTGGGCAGCTAAGCGAGGCTTTCGAGATGCCTTTCGAGATGCCCGTCGAGTTCGCCAGTGTGATCGAACGCCTTGACGCCCCTCAGATCAAGCGGAGCGTCGAGCTCATGGGCCAATGCGTACAGGTGCGCGGGGTGCTTGGTTGGTTGCTTGATTGCTTCATTGAGTAGTGAAAAGTGGAGGTTGTATGCGCTGTATGTGTTATATGAATGGCCCTTGGTGCGTGGCGTACTTGGGTAGTCCATTGCTTGATTGTAGAATAGTGTATGCAGGAGCTGGATGGCAGATGTACGTTATGTGCATTATGTGCTATATGGATTTCCTTTGGTGCGCAGCGTGCTTGACTGGTCAATTGCTTAACTGGATTGGGCAGGATCGGATTGAATAAGATTGGATTGGGCGAGATTGGATTGGGCAGGGTTGGATTGAACACGATTTGATTGGGCAGGGTTGCGCTGGGCAGGGTTGGATTATTGCACTGCTAAACACACTTCACCAAACTGGTTTGCGGGGAGGGGAGGGGGGGGTGCTATGACGGACAACTCGACCAATCTGTAAGCTTTCCTGTTGTTTGAGTGGTCTGGTGGGGTGGTGTGGGGGTGTGGGGTGGGGCGGGGTGCGGTATATACCGCCCGTCGTACGATGTCAACGTGTGGAGTTGCCGTGTAGTTGGGCGGCCCTTTTTACTGGAGCAGTTGTTGTTGTTGCTGCTGATCTCACGGTGGCTCATTGCCATATTCTATTCTAGTGATCTAGCCCATCGACACGAAAAGGCACAACAAGGAGTCTGCAGGATAGATAGCATACCAGGTATTTTGTTGCCTTACTGCTTGCACCGCTTGCGTACGGATGGTCGGAGGTTGCTTGCAATGCTATGTTGGTGCTAGAGTATCACTACTAATAGCTTAATACGATGCGATTATTTGTACCAGGTATGCAGTAGTAGTCTATTAGTAGTATATTAGTAGTCTATTAGTAGTCTACGGTACATACATATACCCTCCGCGGCATGATCGGCAATGGGTATGATCTGTGTTGTGACATGTGTGACATGTATGACATGTACTATACTTAGAAGCATAGGGTTAGGGTTAGGGTTAGGGTATCCCTACCCCTGTATACCATCTGTGTATAATCTGTATGACCTGTATGTTGTGGCGTTGGCTTGTTGGCGTGGTGAATTGTTGCTGCAGGTCCAGAGGAGCGCCCACGGAGTTCTGATGCAGGCGATGGAGACACAGGAGGCCCTCAAAGCTGCCATCATCGGGAAGGTGCGGTGCATCTTACCGTGAACATTGGCCTGTTCTCTGGAAGTGCGTACTGTGTCTTCAACACTAGCAAGAGGGTGCCTCTTGGGATGTCTTGGTGGCTGCGGTGCCGCGCATGACCAGTCCAATAACTGCTGTGTTGTGATGCACCAGGTACTGTACTGTACTGTACTGTACTGTACGTATGGTGTTTCGAGCGAAGGGGGGGAGAGGTTGCTACACGGCCACACGGCAGCGCGAAATTCAATAGTTTCTGTTGCCTAGTGGTACTGCAGTAGCACCTAGTGGTACTGCAGTAGCACTTACCAGGTATGGTTTGGGCTACTGTAGATTACAAATTACCAGTATCAGTAGTACCCACTGGCTGCTCCCTTGCGGTACGTTAAAGGGGCAGTGAAGCCGCAAAGGCGAAAGCGTACGAAGCGAAAGCGATGCTGCTGTTAACTTGAGCGATACAAGAAACCGTGAATAGTTTTCAGTACGGACTTTATTGTGAATCCAACATGGACACTCACATAGAGCTCCCATAAGAACACCCACACGCATTCACACCAAACTACTAATAGGAAGCGGGTTCGCCTTTGTCCCTTATGTTAGTAGAAGAGGTTGTGTTGCTATATTTTTACGTAGGTATGGCGCGCCGGCTTGCGCTGCGGTACTGCCCTTTTTAACAGCCCGTTCACACTGCAGCACCCTGCTAATAGTACCCTACGAGTTTTGAGTTTTACCCTGAGAAATCCTACTGCTGTTGATGTGCCAGTTTTTGGCTCAATATTGTCTGATTCATATTGTTGAGCTCCCTCCTGAAGTGACTAACTACTAGGGCTGTGAGTTGACTGGGGTTCCCGCCTAGTTACTGTTTAGTAGTTGGCTGGCGAAGCCTCTCGCGTGTTGTTTTGCGTTTTACTGATATTTCTCCTTTTTCTACGCAGTTTCTCGGCCAACTCACAGCCCTAGTAACTATTGCACCGGTTTGTGTGGTCATTTTACGACAACGTTTTGTTTTAGGGCTATGATACGTAAAGTATTACGGGGGACCATAGTAAATAGGACCAAATATTGTTAGCAAAAATAGGGAAATGTATAGGTTTTGGTGTCTACAGTAGGTTCTATTGTGTCTACCGTACGAGTAGGTCCTATTGTGTCTACAGCAGGTCCTATTAACTGTGGTCCCCCGTAATAGTACTGTGTAGTACTGTAGTAGTAGTAAGGCAGCGGGCCGGGGTGGCACTCTTCTTCTGGCCGCTCACAAGATACCTTTGAACCTTTTAAGCGCCACAGCAGGCGGTGCCTCATTGAGACCTCACCTCTGTACGTAACACGTAAGAAGGTACTGGTACTGCTGTGACCCGATCCATGGTCGTTGCCGAAATAGAAAAACGGCCGTTTTACACGAAGAAGCGAAAAACGACGAACAACACAACAAGGGACCAACGACGAACATCCCCATCTCCTCAGAGCCAACCGTCGGCCAGGGTCATAGCCCCTGGTGCTCTGCCAAAGACCATGGCACGACCTCATACGAGTATAGTCATGGGGTGCGTTCATCGGACCCCTTGCATGGAGGACCCGACGAGGGGAACAGGAAACAGGAAAATAACACCACGTGAAACCGCAAACAAAAAGCTAAAAATAACGACCTAAACATGGAAGTACCCCTCCCCCTCCTTGTACTTGTACTAAATCGATCCCCTTGTGTCCAAATGAAAAACGCCGATTACTTTTATTTCAACCACCATCGTCACTAAACTCCGTCCACAAAGACCTCCGACCATCTCTCTCTCCATCGCAGCAACTTGTGCCAGCCTATTAGGAACGTAGGCTCAGGGCATCGTATCCTCCACCCCCCTTCACACCTCGAGATTCTGGCTGTCGTGATCTCGCGGTCCCCTACCTCGTAGAGTTGTGCCCACTACCGCAGGCAGCAGCGACGCAACTCTCTCTGAGAGGGTAGGCACTGCTGTGTAGTAGGAAGCCCGAGTCTACCAACTATGGCTGAGAAGGGAAAGGGGAAGATGATGGGAGGTAGCTCCACGACCGACAAGCTCGGCGAGGCCGACGTTCTCAACCTGGTCCTGGACTACCTCGCCACCAAGGGCTTCGTGGAGGCCGAGCAGACGCTCCGTCAGTCCGTGTCCGCCTCCGGAGGAAGCCCCAAGAAGCAGAGCTCGAACCAGCAGTCAGGTACGTCGCAAAAATCGCAGAAACCTCGCGTCGCAACCCAAACCCAGCTATTAATAGCTCAATCCAGCCGGATCCCTGACCCCCCAAGTGGACCATCCATCGTACCCCGAGTCCCTGGAAGAACATGGGTGGCTGTCATGCGCGCCCGGGTGGTCTCGGTCCCTGGCTTCATGTTATAGATCGCGTCGGAGGGTGCGTACGTTCTCACCTCATGAGGCGATGACGTTTGTTTTTGCATTTCGGCAATGTTTTGACTTGAAAATATAGTGTCGCGGGCTGGTGCGAGAATCTGTGGCGCGCACAAAACTCACGAGCATCACAGATCAAGTACGCATGATCTCGACACCGATGAGTAGTGGGTATGGGACATGTCAGAGCAGCAGCAGCAGTAACAGCAGCAAGCCAGTACGCTAGAAGCCTGTTCTCTCCAGACTCATCACCTTGTGTGGTTTTGGGGCGCCATCGAGCTGTTGTGCTCGTAGCGTTGTGGCGCGCTCGTGTACCTGCCTTGTCTATTACGCAAGAAGAGTAGATCTAGATCTACTTGTACCTGGTAGATGTTAGATCTACCTGGTGCGTAGATTGTAGGCCATGGAGATCATCAAGCAGTGGATACGCATAATACTTACCCTGGTAGTAAAGACAGCAGAAACAACGTGATATCATAGCTTTGTGCATGCATGGATGGTGCATGGTGCACGCATGTAACATCAGTGTGTATGGTGCACGGTGTATTTATTGCGCGATGGCGGAGCACGGCTTCTTGCTTCAGCAGAAAACCGACACGTTCCTTTTCTCATTCACACGTACTTCGTCGATGCTTCAGTAGATTCAGTACGTTTGCAGGTTGTAGTTTCGTTTGCTGCCGCTATGTATCATAGGCTTGTGTCTCGTTTCTTGCGTATATTCGTGCATATTCGCGTGATACGCTTGTATGCTTTCTCTCTTTTGATTCGCGGTTGATTGTTGATTGTTGATGTTACAGACGAATAGACCAAGAGCGAAGAGTCGAGATTCGACAATCGGCAGTCGTGCAGGCATACAGCGCACTAATATTCTAAGTATGCAACGTAAATCGTCTTGGAATCATGACGAGTACCAGTATATCATTTATATAATTAATATTAATAGTAAGATAAGATGTACCGTGCCCGTGTCAGCAGTAAGGTCTAAGGGGTGTTGTTAACCTCTGCTCTTATTCAGCTGTACATGGTCTGGCGGTAATGGATGGTGATGAAGTACCTGGTAGACTAGTAAGGAGAGGGTAGCTTACCACGTACACTAACCCTATATTATACCCTAAGCCAATCAGACGCAATCAACCATTGGTTATCATTTACCAGTAGCCATTTGTCTCGTACATAGCAGTGTGTGGCAACGATTTTCTCGAATACCTGTTGAGTGTGTGTGTTATTCACATTATAAACCGTTCTTCTACTCGTCGACATCCAGCGCACCCATGTCCGTGCTGATTCTTCGCCCTAGGAGAAACACGCTCTATGGTCACAAGCTACGTGGTAAGCTCCTGTTGTTGTTGTTCTCACATTAACTCATCGCCAAAATCAAGTCCGTGGTCACAGGACAGGCTCCAATAACTCTGGAGTGGAAGAATACCTCCGAAAAGATAGAAGTATGTAAGTAACCCTAGGCACCCTTAGGGCGAGAGTCTTAACGAGGAACTTGAAAGTTTTGGAATTTAATTTCATTTGTCGAATTGAATTGTGACGATTGAAAAAATCGTATGATACGACTTTTGGGTCCTATCGAGGAATGTATATTCTCGAGTATTTTTTTTAATTTCAATTCAATTCGACAAATTCAGTTCAATTCTAAAGTTTAAGGTTCATTAAGACTCGCCCTTTATTATGTGTCCTTTGGTGAGGTCATCACGTTTCACGCCAACAGCCATGTGTTCGAACACTCCTCCATGAATTCCACAGCTGTCCAATATTATCCCACTCAATTTAAGGACTACAGTATGTATATATCTTTCATGCGGTCATATATATATATATGTGCTGGATGTCAACGAGAGAACGATTTAATGTGAACGACACACACATCTAATAAGCCGTACCTGGTACATTAGTACGCGCGATCGAAGTACAGTATGAGTATTACGGGGGTCCATAGTTGATAGGACCTACTATAGACACCATAGGACCTACTGTAGACACCAAAACCTATATGTTTCCCTCCTTTTGCTAACAATATTTGGTCCATAGTTAATACTTAATACCAGGTAGGACCTACTGTAGACACAATATAACCTACTGTAGACACCAAAACCTATGTATTTCCCTATGTTTGCTAACAACATTTGGTCCTATTTACTACGACGGCCCCCCGTAATATTATAGTAGGTACCGGTTGCCCGATACATATGATGCCTGTGAAATCGCTTGGCACAGATGGTAACAAGTAGTGTGTAGTGCCCGCTGCCGTTACGCGTATAGTGCCGGTATTGCCGGCCGGCACATATCATACCAGCGACTATAGAATGACTACTAATGCATCCGACGCAACTTGCAAAAGCTGGCTGAGTTTCGACGAGACCCTCGATCGAACGGGTGGCGTACCACTTGTTCCAGAAAACGGTTGACACACACACCCTGTATACGAGACGAACATAACTATTAATATCCGTACGAGCCAACCCTATAACCCTAAATAAATCCTGAGCCAATCAGATCAAATCAACCATTGGTTAGCGTTATAGCCCATTTGTCTCGGAAACAACCCTTTTATCGAAAAAGTGATATTTATTTTTAATGAGTATACTTCATCGACTCCGGGACGAGCATAGTATTATAGATATACTATTAATAACCCTTTTATTAGAGTACCATTATGTGACTCCAACAATTCCAAGGACTTCATCCCCAAAAATGGGACTGCAGTCGTAACAGTTGAAAAGGGTTAAGGCCAGTCTTTTTTTTTTTTTGTCCGAATATTGCTGCTGTGGCGGAACATTTTTTATTTTATTTTTTATCGGAGAAAGCTTGTGCGCTACCAGGTATATGATACATGTAGGAGAACAAATACTTCGTAACCTTTGATGTAATTTTTTACCTGGACGATCGTGGACGACGATGCACGAGAGCTTGGAGGTTTCAGAAAGCCGACTGCTTGCTGTGAATGCGTAGGTATTACCTGGTATACCACAAGCGGAACGTGAACATTTTATCGATGAAAGCTTGTGTTGTTGCGCCACGCTACATGCTTTACATTAAAGCGTTTCACGAGAAAGTTGTACCCGAAAAGGTTGTGGGCTATGAGAGGTTGGAGGTTCACATAAAAAGGTTCCGCTCTCAGCTGGCTTTCTGATTGCGACTGCTACTACTGCGGTGTGGCACAGGATAAGTTTAAGTTTCGTACTGAGGGAATGTCTGCAAACATTGCACGAATCGCCGACCCGCACTAACTTTATGGTGTACGTAGCTCTTCCTTGTTGCTGGGTGGAAGCCGTAGAAATCTGCAAGATCTGGCTCACGTTTCCTGTATTGGATCTGTGTTATTAATACATACAGGCTGGTTGAAGTTGTAAGCGACGGAACTTTATTCCCCGCGATTTTTTGCGTGGTTTTTCGAGGCAGACCGTGATAGTTTTGAGCGCGTCTTCTACAGTATGAGCCCTTACGTACGAACACCTGACCCATCGTTTTTTGTTTGTTTTTGTTTTTTGCCTGATTTTTCGTTTCTTGAGATTTTTTGGAAAGTTTGGACCACCGTAGACTGACTGGGCGAAAAAAAATAGAAGAAAAATCCTCGCGGGTCAAGGGAAGGACATAAATGACACGTGTGCAAAAATTCACGGTCCGACCCCAAAAAAAACACGTAAACTTTTGGACTTTTGTGCTTATACGGGTGTGTATTTTACGTTTTTTCCTTGTAGTTTCTTGTTTTGTAGTGTACATTCGACTTTCGGCGTTATAATCTACTTGATCTTGAACATACGCAGGTCAGACCTTCGAACACTTGGGTGACAAATTGTGCAGACATGTGATACATGCCTTGCAGTACCTGGAACCGGCTCGACCAGAAACAAAAAAAAAATGGATACGAAACAACGTGTTCCTACGGAAACGCCTGACTATTATTGACCGTGTTCAAGGCCTGTGGTTATCCGGGATACCTTTCCGCCGCCATTAGCACCAACACTACAGTATATCCTTCATAAAAAATAAAGTTGTCCATGTCATCTGTCTTCCTCTGTTCATGGGGGTCAGTGTGATGCTACCAAATCTGCAATATTGAAGTTAGTAGTGCAAGCGGGCATTCGCGGGGGGGGGGGGGAGACTTTCGGGTTGTTAGCTTGAGCCAGCTCGTGTATAGATCCTGCACAGCATCTCATAACGGCGGCTTGGGGATCCAGATAATCCATATCGAAATCGAAATCTATCTAGGGTATTTTATTTTGTTCTCGTTGTTGGTGGTTCCGGGTTGGAGCCGAGGTCGAGAGGAGGCGAGGGGAGGAGGTGTCTGGTTTTCAGCTCTGTTTTGCCTTTTAATTCCAGCGTGTTTTTTTGCCCTCCCCTCCCTCAAATCAAAATTCTTGGTCAGTGCGAGTTAGGCGATTTAAAAAAAAAATGTTTTTTGTATCTTTCGCCAATCAGGCTGTTTCCGATGCGGTCCGATTTTGAGCTTCAGAATTATTTTTTTCGATCTAAAAAATGAAAGCATCTGCTTATGCAGCCCTATCACGCAAAGAAAATCAGAGCGGGAACAATCTGATTTGAGAACCCGATGACCCAAGTCGTCAGATTTTGGCCCAAAATCCGACGACTGGGGCCATCGGATTCTCAACTCGAAAGGTGGCATGGTCTCTAAATTCAAGATGTTATCCACGCAAGCAGCAAGCAGCAGAACGATCGACGAGTTGGAAGGCGACACAGCTGTGGCTACGTTGCTTTGCGCCTGACGCGCAGTCGGCGGTCGGTGCGTCTCTCCGCGACCAGACTACTGTCGGCTGACGCGGGATTCGCGTCCAGAGACTTCGAGAAGCGCACTCAGCGCGCCTCTCCGTGGATTCGTACTCGTATTTACAGCAGCAGTCAGTCAGCGTGCTGGGCTGGGATGCTTGCTTGTATCAAACTACAAAAACCAAGACAGGCTGAGCGCATTCGGCACGTCTCTCGTCTCTTCGCCGCGAGTCTAGAGGCAGTCAGCGTGGGCTCGGACGCTTGAGTCAGACGCCAAGTTCAGCGCACCCGGCGCGTCTCTTCGAGGCGCCAGACCGGAACAATCGTTTGCTCTAATCTCAACTGCAAATAAATCTGATTTCGCGTAAGAGGACTGTTTCGATTTTCGAACTATTAGGAAAAATCGATCGGACCAAAATCTGAAGCTAAAAAATCGAACCCCATAGGAAACGGCCTCAGTCATCAATTCGATAGTTGATCTGATACATACATACTCCGGAGTATAATTTTGGCTATGGCCGGTCAAACGACACTTGGAGATTCTGCCGGCAATCAGCCACATCTTCGATACTCCATCTGTGGTCTTTTTTGTTGGCTGTGGTGTTGGAAAGGTGTTTAGCCTCTATCGCGTTCGCCCACCAAACGATGGTCTTATGACAGCAAAGCGCGGCACGGCGAGGGGAGCCGCCAGGATGCTTAATGTGCGACGTTGCTTGTAGTAGTACATGTCACGAGCCTGAGCGAGCAGTACAGCGGTCAGTCGGCGGTCAGTGCAAAGCAGGTACACCCTTTTACCGTCCCGCGGGGTAGATGTGCTTGATGTGCGTGCCTACGATAAAGCATGATTTCTTACTGTACCCTCTGGACTCTTGAAGCGGTTGTTATGCTGCTTGCTGCTTCCTGTGTCTCCGGCAGAAAGGCCTTATCTCTGACCTATGTTTGACCTCTGCTCTCCTGGTGACCTCCCAACAATGTTGCCGTGCCCGTTTCTGATGTGATGTGCTTCGCGAACGCTTCCAGCGACTCGGACAAGAAGCGAATAGTCAGCTGGGCTCAGAAGGGAAAGACGTGGTTCGACCTCGAGGGGGAGGAGGAGAAGAGGTGAGGCCCAACACATGGAGAGAGGTTAAGACAGTATGCTATGTACCAGTATACTCGTGGCTGAATATCAGAACTTTTATCACTTCTGTATTATGTGTTTTCCCGTTTTCTCACACCTCCCTCCTCCCCCCCCTCCCTCCTCCCCCCCCTCCCTCC